>WOAB01000731.1:0-243897 GCA_027886185.1 Rheum nobile | reverse complement strand
AAAATTTTAAGCTTGTTTATGTTTTGTCTAAAACATCACTAAAAACGACGTTGAGTATGAATATATATATGTAAAGGTTTTGCTTTTTTTTAATTAAGAATTATGTCTTTTTAGTGCAGGCTGTGCAGCAGTCTTATGAGATTCCAAGATTGTTAAACAAAGAAAAACGGATAGACTTTCATCAAATGTAGTATCGTATATTGTTCATGTCATGGAAATGCCTTTTAGGTTTATTTTCTTCGATGTGTAAACTTATATTTGTTGTTTCTTTTGTGTAGATGAAGAGCTCCCAATCAAGAATACTCAATCCAAGAAGACTCAATCCAAAACGACTCAATTCAAAAAGAGATCTAGAGAATTGTCTAAAACAAGCACTCAACCGGAGTCTCGAGATTTGATAAGATCCATTGCTTCGGAAATTCTCCAGAACATGAATCCATGGACCCTGATTTTGATGAGGACTTTGAGGATAATGGTCTAGATGAGGAGGAGGAGAGGCAAGGGGCTGACACGCAACCAACAAAACAACCACAAAGAGAGGTCCGATGAAAACGAAGAGGCTGAAATGAAGTGATGATTGCAAATTTGTTGAAGGGGAAACGAAGTGATGTTTGGAAACATTGCACGCCGTTTGTTGCCAAGAACAAGATATAAGGGCAAAATGCAACTATTGCAAGCAAGTATTTGCTGCAGTGACTAAAAAGAATGGTACCTCAACATTAAGAAGGCACCTCGAAAAATGTCTAGAGCATCCAGAAAACAAAGGTGAAGGTACGCAATCCAAAATTGTGTTAGAAAAATTGATCAAAAGTGCCCTTATAAGATGCAAAATGGGTGCTAGACTTAGATGTTGTGAGGAAAAATCTGATTAAGCTAATTGTTGGAGAAGAGTTACCTTTAATGTTTGTTGAGAAGCCATTTTTAGGGACCTTCTATTTTCTATGTGCCCTACTTTCAAGATACCTTCACGTTGGACCGTTGCACGTGATTGTTATAAGCTGTTTCTGGATGAACAAGTGAAGCTGAAATTGTTTTTGAAGAATAATTGCCAAAGGGTTTGTCTGACTACAGATACATGGACATCTATTCAAAGGGTGAATTATATGAGTTTGATTGTTCATTTTATTGATAATGAATGGAATTTGCAGCGAAGAATTCTAAACTTTTGTCCATTAGTGGTCACAAGGGTGATGATATTGCTAGAGATGTTGAGGATTGTCTGAGGCCCTGGGATTTATGTGATAAGGTTTTTACAGTGACTGTGGATAATGCAAGTGCTAATGATTCTGCTTGTAGAGAGTTGAAGCAGATGGTTATAGCAAGCGGTGGTAGCATTTGCAAGGCTAAGTATCTGCACATGAGGTGTGTTGCTCACGTTGCAGCCCGAATTGTCCAAGCTGGTTTAAAGCCTCATGTCAAATGCATTGATAAGGTTAGACTTGTTGTGAAATTTATAAGGAACTCACCTGCTAGATTGCATATGTTCAAAGAAGAAGCTCTAAAGCTGAAAGTTGAGAGCAAACTTGCATTGCATTTTGATACGCCTACAAGGTGGAACACATGTTACACTATGTTGGATGTTGCTTTGAAGTATAGAAATGTGTTCCCTCGTTTAGAAACACCAAGAGATGAAGATGGTGTGTACTTAGGACACATAACTATAGAGGAGTGGAATAAGATTCATTTTATTGTGAATTTCTTGAAGGAGTTCTATACCTTCACAAATAATGTTTCGGGGTCCTCTTATGTGACGGTGTGTAATGTATTTTATACATAGGTCACCTTGTGCGCTTGTTGGATCAGTGGGTGTCTAGTAAGGATGAGGTTTGTCTTACCATGACAAAACCTATGAAAGAAAAGTGTGAGAAGTATTGGGGGAGCATGGAGAGGATGAATATATGCATGTTGTAGCTATTATTCTTGATCCAAAGTACAAGTATGAAGGATTGGAAATAGCATTGCAAAACTTGTATGGTCTTAAGGAAGAAGAAGAAATGGCAAAGACTGTTAAGGAGGTCACAAGGGAGTTATTTGAGGAGTATAGGATAATTTATGCCCCATCATGTGCTGAAGAGCTAAGTAGGATGAGGTCAAGGTCTGCGGTACCGACTTTTGGTGAATCTGGAGAGGAGCCGGGGTTCTTCTCGGACATTAATTCCCATTGAAAATGCGGGCTGAATCTGGTGGTTCATCATTTACCAATGAATTTGATAAAATATTTCATGATTTGAGGGATGATGATTGGGGAAAAGGCAGCTTGATGTGTGGAAATGTATGGGCATAGATTTCCAATTCTCGCACATATGGCTAGGATGTATTAGCCATTCCCATCACTACTGTGCCATCTGAGTCTGCCTTTGCACAGGAGGTCGCACTATTGATAAATTTTGAAGCTCATTGTCTTCTAAGGTTACTTCCTTTACTCTTACAAGAAACACTTGAAACTGTATTTATATATCTTGTTAATATTTATACTAATCTTACGGTCTTACCTTATGTATGTTGTTAATTAGACGGATCAAGCATTAATATGCACTCAAGATTGGCTTCGTGCTGACGGAAGGTCCCATATACTTGATGAAGTAATGGAGATTCTGCAAGAGTCTGAGCAAATAGAAGAAGGTATATTTATGCTCATTAATCATTATACATTCAATCTGCTCTTATATGTGGCTGGAAAATTTGCTCTTATCTGTGGGGTTGCTTATCTGTTCCAATATGCCTACTCTTAACTCTTAAGCGGGTTGTCTAGTATTAGTGTGGTGGTATATTTTTTGAATATTGTACAGTTGGCAAATTATTATAGTTTAATTTCTGGTTGATCAAATGTGTTTGGCCACAAAACCATGACTACTAGTTGAGCAAGAATGCTTGCCTTCAAATCTTCAATAGATTCTGCTAGTTTTTGTATGAAAAAAGAAGCTTGCTGGTTGCTGACTTGTTGCCTTGCTGGCTACTGCAGTGTTTTGCTTCATCTATTATTGTTGATTTGTTTCTCTGGGGTTGCACTGTTTTATTTTCATGATTGCTGAATGGGGTTTGATTCTCTTTTATACGTTTGTTAGATGTTAAAAGAAACGTGGCATCAAGTTCTTAACTAGGACGTCAAAGCAAGATCTTCAATATTTTGGACAAATCAGAGGTTCTTTCTTAGTTACTTTAACTTGTTGACTTGTCTTTTGAATTAATTGATTCATTTTTATTCTAAAACTATTGTTTAATTGATTAATAACTATTGTTATTTGTTAACTTCATTGCAGTTGGAGTCTTGGAGACTTGAAAGAAAAGAAGTGAATTTTTTGACAATGGACTAATGATAACTTCAGACTTTAGACTTCAGTAGTTAAAGTTGTAAACATGAATATTGTGTTTCGAAGTTCTTCAGTAGTTCAGTCGAACTTGATAACTTCATACTTCAGTAGTTCAATTAGCTATTAATCTATATTATTTTGGTATTTATTTATTGGACTTTAAACAGAAAATTTACAGGTTTAAACAAGGAATTCGGCAAAAGAGCAAATCGGGCCAGTTCGGGTTTCAGCCCGGACCGAACCGAACCGAACCCGCATATTTCGGTCTTCGATCCCAATTTTTTGAAGTTTCGGGTTCGGTTCGGGTCGGTTTCTGGCCCGTGCTCAGCCCTACCTTCTCTATGACACTTGTATAGAATCCTTAGGTTTTGCTTGATAATTCAAACCAATCTAACCGGGATTAAATTGACTCGTGACGACTACCAAAGTGTATTGCTTTATTGGAATTCACTTCATGTGTTAAGTTTTGATGTGGACTAATCCTACCAACTTATCATTGACCTATTTGTTTCATAATCTCAGGAAATTTCAAAGTAGTTAGGCTGGTTACGTGCATACTCCAAACTCTCAACATTAGTACAATTCCAATGACTTACTAGAGTATACACATGATATTCACAAGTATTCACCATGTACATTTAACTGAAGCGAATATCATACATTTACATACAAAAAATGTAAAAACAACACCAAGAAAAAAAACAATAATATTTTTCATTGTTTAATATTTTCCATCACATAGCTAGTTTTGCAAGTGGATCAGAATAGAGTTTCGGAAAAAGGTGAAGCTTCTAGAAAATATCGAGGACGTCGGCGATGGAGCGGTTGCAGAGGGGACAATGGCCTCGGTTAAGCCAAATCTCTCTCGAACAAACTCTACACAAGTGTGTCCACACGGTATGAATGCTGCTCCTTCTTCCTCTCCATACACACGCAACAGCGACCGCTTTTCCCCGCTCTTCTCCTCCGTCCTCTTCGTACGCTTCCATGGCCGCCTCCGCCATCAGCCTCATCAGCGACACCTTCGACGGCGTCACCGGCACGCTACTGTTTCCGATTTCGGATTCCAGCAAAGGCGCCGTCGTCGAGGTCGTCAACTGTCGCAATTCCCGCTCCTCCGCCAACGCCGTCGCGAGATTCACCGCCGGCGGAGTCTGCGGCGGTGAATCCGCGTCGTCGAATTCGTCATCGGCCGGTAACAAGGCGGCGGAGGAGGAGGAGGTAGAGCGGCGGTTCCAGCCGCTCCCGCAGCAGATTATGCCTCTTAATCCCATCCGTTGCTTGAGTGCGCTCCATCGCCCCTGTAGACCGTCTGATCTTGTTGTTGATGGTACTGGTGGGCCCCTGTGGTGGTTACTGTAACCGTAGTGGTGGAGATGGTGGAATCAGAGCCGTCCATTTTCTCGGTAGTCAACAAATCAAGAAGCGTTCGCGTTGCTTCGTCTTCCCTCATCAGCGCCGTAATCGTTGTGACTGCGCTCATCTCTCCCTGAACGGAAGGGGGGAAACATCAAGAAAAAAGGATTAAGACTGGAGAAATCGGAAGAAGAAACTTAAATATAGGATCGGAATTAAACTAACCTGGCCGGGGAGGAGATGGAATTATTGGCGAGACGTGCTCACACGCAAGGGCGTGAGAGGAATTCAAAGACCAGAAATAATTTTGGGGGAAAATTTTAAAATTGGGAGAAAGGATTAGTTAATTTTGGGAGGTGATGAAAATGAGAAGAAGTAATATTCAATTTGGGGTTGGAAGAGGAGGAGAGAGAGTGGAAGTCAAACGACGTTGCAGAGGGACGTACGAGTTTTGTACCAGTCAAGAAGAGAACCTTGGAGGGGAAGACGAGAAAGATTAAAATAAAAACGGTTTAGATTAAGAGATATGATAGCATTGGCGCTGGAAATGGTGCGCAGATGCCTCTGCTCGTAAGTCGCGCGCGTAAGTTACTAACTAGTCTTTCTTTTGGCCCAAGGTTTCTTGACTTTTTAACATACTTTTTTCCTCTTTTCATGTGATTTTAGGAATTAACAAAAGATAATACTCCCTCAAAATCTAAAAAATAAACTAAAATAAGTGGTATCTCATTTTAGGATATGATTGATAGCTATGCACATTTTAGTTGTGAACTTGTGATACATTAAAAAGAATACTCCTAGGAGATTAGGAGTGGTATCTTATTTCACAAGGCTAGGGAGAGATTTCAGATTAACTTTTTGAAATTCAAGGCGAATCCATTGCCCGTAGGAGAGACGTACACTGTAAAATAAGTGGATCGGGCCAAATATTTTCCAATTCCAAGGTAAATTCATTGCCCGTACAAGTTAAGAAACGATTTCATGGAAATCTGAAAATTGTCAAACCTTGGTCCTATTTTCTGGATGCAGGCTTGCAAAACGACGTTGGTTATGCAACTTCATCAACGAAGCTCCTCATTTCGTGCTGCAGCGATGTACGGAATTTTAATTTTCTTTTCATAATACTATATCTTAAAATATGAAATTATTAAACTCTCTATTCGACTCCCATATCATTTGGATATAAATTATTAAAAAGAAAAACTTCCATTCTCATTTGGATATAATTGTATAACATGTTCTATATGAGAGTGAGATAAAATAAGCATAACAAGTTTCTTAGTCCATATAGTACAATCTAGCTAAGAGTCCAGCTCTCAAAAGTCTTTTACTCCAATTTTGAACTCGCGATATATGTTAAGGAAAGTGTGCCATTGATGGCGACTCGATCAGTATCATATATTCTTTCTGAAAAACTGGGGTTGGGGTTTGGACTTTATAATTTGATTAGCATAAAACATAGTATTAATCAGCTGGCAATGTCAAGATCTCAGCTGGTTGGTTTGGCATTATTCAGAGAGACTGTTTTGCTTTACAATCTTGCAGTTTACATAAAGCATTTATCCTTCCTGCTAATCCTCACCCCCTTTTTCCCATGTGATCATGTGCCCTAGCTCTATTTAAAGCTGTATTTCCATGTTGTCAACCTTAACTAATATGGACTATAAGAATGATGGAGTATTTACTTTTTCATATGTATGGGAATATGAGATAATATTCTATAAGCTTATCTCTCTTATCAATCACCCTATGAAACAAGCAAATAGAATCTTACTCCGTATATATATTATACCTACCTACCCAAGTTTTTTGTATGTTGTCATGGCATATAAACTCAGAAGTATTGCAGGATTCCAATAAAAGATTGGACAACTAGATAAGTTTCATTCAACTAGCATACAAAAAAGGCTTAGTCACCGTCAGAAATATTTATCAGTTTAGCGGATAAATATAATACTATAAAACAGAAAGAATAAATGAAATATTGTGTGAGATAGACACGTCTTTAATTGATGTGACTCGAACCCGCTGGCGCATCACAATAGTCTTGAACGTACAATCACTCAGTCAAGCAAAATCATTTCCTTTGATCCTTGAGCGAACTCTTCTAGAATCACACTCGAACACAAGCCTTTGAAGACGTCGTAGGATCCTTGGAGAAATCCTTATTGTCTTGCACGAAAGTTTCGTTGGCGATCTATTTTATTCCACACGTTAAGGAATAACTTGACGGAACATCGGGATCTCAAACGTGATTGAGGTTGTATTGATGGAGATCAACGTGATGATAACATGATTACCTTCAAATAAGGAACAAGAACGTAACTTTGGCTGATGTATGTTGCATAATCAAGGAGGGTAACCTCAACTGTGAGAAATTAAGCCAAAAACAACATAAACTTTATTGAAGACAAACAAGTGTATTTGTAGAGAAAGAAAAACTAAGGGCTTGGACTAGCGGCCCATGACATGTAAGCACACCACGCCCAAGCTTATCTAAAAATTATATCAAAATGTTAATTATGAAAAGAATGTCAGATAACATAAAATATCCTAAAAATATAATTTTAAAACTCGGATAATTGACACTAGGGTGCACAACGCATCACTCACGCCATTGGGCACACCACTGAAACGTCATGGCCGGAGCAGTCGTTGGGGTGTGATTCTAGTAGAGCGCCACGAAGCACGTGGATGGAACGGCAAAAGCGCAATAATGGAGCGCGACACTGAAGCGCCAAGGAGAGCGACACTGTGCAAGCGCCATCGCTTGCATTGCCATGCGTGGGCGATGGCGTGCTCGATTGCTTACGCTGGCTGGAATTCATCACTAATTGCCTAAATCTTCCAATAGATACAAGTTTTCCTAATTTTCTCTAATTTGTTAATAAGGTACTCCAGTCTTGTGTTATGTTGTCATAGTCTATGAATTCAACGAAAATTACTATTATTGATTTATCAAAAATATTATAGATTATTTGTTTTCATAACCTTAACCCAAAAAAAAGTGCTAAAATAGTGTTATTCCATCACTTGAATTAGAAAAAGAAATACTTTGCCAATTAAAATTTCAAAATTTAAATATTGATGTTCTACACGATTCTAGGCTAGAGCGGGTGGCTTGTTTATAAATGTCTTCGTACTACATTTAGGTAATAGCATAACAAAACATGTATCCATCATTGTTAGGTTTGTATTTAATTTATATTTCCCTAAGTCAATTTAATGACATGGTTGAGTCCGTCTTAGTTCAGTAAGTGGTTTGCTATATTTACGGAGTCAAGGTATGTTAGCTTGTTAACAGCCTTTAGTTGCTTTCAAAGGACCGAGTATTTAGGAGGTAGTTTTCTCTTGTAACTGTTGCAGATATATTGCTGCATCTTTCTTTCAATGCAAATTACAGTTTTCTGCTCGACAATCCTCTTGTTTTTGACAAATGGTATCAGAGCGGTTATAAGAAAACTGAGATCAATTGAGTGATTGGGAAGGGAAACACAAGAGTGTAATCTAGAGAGATCCTACTGGTGAGTGGAAACACAGGGGATTGAGGGAAGATTACAAGAGTGAGTGTTCTTCCAGAATAGTGAGAGTGACCATGGGAGATGCAAGTTTCGCCAAAGCTTGTATACCGACCTTTGACGGAGACTACGATCATTGGAGTCTTTTAATGGAGAATTTATTGCGTTCAAGGAGTATTGGGTGGTGGTGAAGGAAGGTTTCACAGAGCCGGCTGCAGGAGTGACACTAAATGCCGACGAGACCAAGACTCCACAGGAGATGAGGTTAAAAGATTTTAAAGCAAAAAGTTATCTTTTTTCCAGCATTGATAAAACTGTTCTCAAGGACTATTACCCAGAAAGGGACTGCCAAAGAACTTTGGGAATCGATGAAAACCAAATTCCAAGGTAGTGCAAGGGTAAAAAGGGCTCAACTTCAAGCTTTAAGGAGAGATTTTGAGTTGCTTGAGATGAAAGAAGGGGAGACAATCAATGAGTACTTTGGCAGAGTAATGATTGTCGCCAACACCATGAGAAACTGTGGAGAAACAGTTGAGGAGGTAAAGATTGTTGAAAAAATCCTTAGAACTCTTACTGACAAGTTCAACTATGTAGTGTGTTCGATCGAGGAGTCTAAGGATATAGATGTGTTGACAGTGGATGAGTTGCAAAGTTCTTTGTTAGTGCATGAGCAAAAACTGATCAGAAAGTCGTCTTCTGAGGAGCAGGCCCTAAGGATTGGGGTTGAGTACAACAGAGGAAGAGGTGGGGGTCGCGGTAACTTCCAAGGTAGGGGCAGAGGACGCAACAAATCAAGGAACAAGGAAACCGTGGAGTGCTTTCATTGCCACAAATTGGGACATTATAAGAATGAATGTCCTGAATGGTCTCAACAAGCCAACTACACAAGTGAATACAATGAAGATATGTTGTTGATGGCTTGTATGGAGGCAGAGAAAGAAGAGTTCAGCTTGATGGCTTTGGAGAAATCTGATGAACAATATGCGACTTGTTGGTTTTTGGACTCAGGTTGTAGCAACCATATGACATGTAGCAAGCATTGGTTTGTGCAACTTGACACATCTTTTGCCTGCAATGTCAGATTGGGCAATGGAATGAAGCTGAAAGTTTTAGGAAAGGGAAGTATAAAGGTTCAACTGAATGGGGCTGTAGTGGTCATTCAAGAAGTCTACTTTGTGCCGGGATTACAGAATAATCTGCTTAGTATGGGGCAAATGTAGGAAAGGGGGCTAACTTTTCTGATTAAGCAAGGAGTGTGCAAAGTATTTCACGATGACAAAGGGCTGCTGTTTGAGACAACAATGAAGGAAAATAGGATGTTTGTGCTTCATGCCGTGTCATTGAGTAATCAGGAGAGTTCCAAATCTCAGTGTCTGATGATTGCCAAAGCCGAGAAGGGAGATATTGATCTTTGGCATAGGAGGTTCGGGCATCTTAATCATCAAGGGTTAAGGAAACTTCAACAAAAGGGAATGGTCACGGGCTTACCTCTGCTGAAGGGAAATGCTGACTCTGAAATTTGCTCAACTTGCCTCATGGGCAAACAGCACAGGAAGCCTTTTCAACAAAGAAGTGCTTGGCAAGCTTCAAGCACGCTTCAGTTGGTTCATGCGGATCTATGCGGTCCCATCACACCTACTTCCAATGGTGGCAAGAAGTACATGTTCACTTTGATAGATGATTACAGTAGGAAGTTGTGGACCTACTTTCTGGTGGCTAAATCGGAAGCCTTTGAAGTGTTTCAGAAATTCAAGGTTTTTATTGAAAAAGAATCAGGAAGTGGGATTGTTTGCTTAAGGACAGACAGAGGCGGCGAATTTCTGTCAACTGAATTCAAGGATTTCTGTGACAAAGCGGGCATAAAGAGACAGCTAACGACTGCTTTTACTCCTCAACAGAACGGCGTAGCTGAAAGGCGCAATAGAACCATTATGAACATGGTTAGATGTTTGTTGAAGGATAGCCAAGTGCCTTGCAGAATGTGGCCCGAGGCAGTGGCATGGGCTACTCATATTTTGAACAGGAATCCAACCTCGATCAACGAAGGAAAGACGCCACAAGAACTTTGGAGTGGTTCACCACCATCTGTGGACCATTTTAGAGTTTTTGGATGTGTTTGTTATGCCCATATTGCTGATCAGCATAGGAGAAAGTTGGATGACAAGAGCTCTAAGTGTATTTTTCTTGGAGTATCTTCAGAATCCAAAGCCTATCGTGTATATAATCCTGCAACCCGAAAAGTCATTGTGAGTAGAGATGTGGTCTTTGATGAGACCAAGGGATGGATGCATTGTGATGATCTGGCTACAGAATCAGCTCAGCTGAGATGGGTTGGCAGCGAAGATGAGCTAGAGGATTCTGGTGATGAAACAGATAAGCTTCCTCAAGAGAGTGCAGTTACAACTGAGACAAATAATAATGTTGAAGCCAGTGAGTCTTCTCTTGAGATTGAGGACTCACAAAATGTAACAGAGGAAGAGGAGATTACTGTTGCTGGTCCAGAATCACAGAGAGAGCTGGGACAAAGAGTCAGAACAAGACCGACATGGCACGATGCTTATGAAATGAGCAATTACTGTGAGCAGCAGTTTGCACTCTCTGTTGACAACACTGATCCTAGCCAATTTGCTGAAGCAGTGAAAGAGGAGAAGTGGCGGAAGGCCATGACAACAGAAATGGAAGCAATTCACAAAAATGCAACTTGGGAATTGGTGTGCTTGCCACCAGCAGCTAGTGCAATTGGGGTGAAATGGGTCTATAAGACCAAGCTTAATGAGCATGGCAATGTGGACAAACACAAAGCGAGATTGGTGGTTAAGGGGTATGCACAACAGTACGGAATAGATTATAATGAGGTTTTTGCTCCCGTCGCTAAATGGGACACCATTAGATCCTTGTTGGCACTTGCAGCACATCACGATTGGACAGTTTATCAACTCGATGTAAAAAGTGCTTTCCTCCATGGTGAACTGTCTGAGGAGGTTTTTGTGGAACAACCACCAGACTTTGTGGTTGAAGGGGAGGAACATAAAGTGTACAAGCTTAAAAAGGCCTTGTACGGCTTGAAACAAGCACCAAGGGCGTGGTATAGCAAAATAGAAAATTATTTTCTAAGTGAAGGCTTTATCATGTGTCCCTACGAGCATACATTATTTATTTATGCTCGAGATTCTGATATACTGCTTGTGAGCTTATACGTGGATGATATCATGTTTACAAGTAATAATGAAAGGCTTGTGAGAGAATTCAAGGCCTCGATGCAGTCCAGATTTGAAATGACGGATTTAGGCCAGATGAAATACTTCTTGGGAGTAGAAGTCAGTCAAGGAGATCAGGGAGTGTTTATCTGCCAAAAGAAGTACACAAATGAGCTGTTGGAAAAGTTCGGCATGCTTGACAACAACTCAGTCAGAAATCCTATAGTTCCCGGAACTACGTTGAGCATTGAGGGAGATTGTGTGCTGATAGATGACACTCAGTACAAACAATTGGTGGGAAGTCTCTATACCTTACAGCAACAAGGCCATATATCATGTTTGTGGTAGGGCTCTTGAGCAGGTATATGGCTAAACCCACAAGAATGCACATGATGGCAGCTAAGAGAGTATTAAGGTACTTAAAGGGGACAACAGGTTTTGGCATCTTGTACAAGCGAAAGGGGGAGCAGAAATACTTAATTGCCTATACAGACAGTGATTTTGCTGGTGATAAAGACGATAGGAAAAGCACTAGTGGTTATGTGTTTTTCCTTGCTGGAGGTGTGGTGTCTTGGGTTTCTAAGAAGCAACCAGTAGTGACCTTGTCCACCACTGAGGCCGAGTTTATAGCAGCTGCTATGTGTACTGCACAATGTATGTGGTTGAGAAGGATACTTGAGGAGATGGGCTGGTCAGAATGTGTTACTGGTGCAACCAAGGTGTTCTGTGATAACAATTCTACCATTAAGCTGTCGAAGAATCCAGTGTTACATGGCCGGAGCAAGCACATTGACATAAGGTTCCATTTCATTAGGGATCTTGTCAAGGATGGTGTGGTGAAACTTGAGTACTGCAGCACCAAGGTTCAGTTAGCAGATATTATGACCAAGGCTTTGGGTCTTGAAGTATTTGAACTTCTGCGGGCTCAGCTGGGCATAATGAAGAAGGAGGAAGCTCTGGGTGCAGGCTCTGTTTAAACTCAACAATAAATGTGTTGAGTTTAGGAGAGGATTTGTTAGGTTTGTATTTAATTTATATTTCCCTAAGTCAATTTAATGACATGGTTGAGTCCGTCTTAGTTCAGTAAGTGGTTTGCTATATTTACGGAGTCAAAGGTATGTTAGCTTGTTAACAGCCTTTAGTTGCTTTCAAAGGACCGAGTATTTAGGAGGTAGTTTTCTCTTGTAATTGTTGCAGATATATTGCTGCATCTTTCTTTCAATGCAAATTACAGTTTTCTGCTCGGCAATCCTCTTGTTTTTGACAATCATATATGAAACACATCGATTAACTAGAATCAATATATGTTCAAAGTTAATCATTGACTTATCATATATATTACCCATATTGACTTTTACTATGACGTGGTCACAACCACTCCTAGCTTGTCGCCTGTGATTTTTTTTTTAATCTTTTGATGGTGAACTTGTGTGTGCTTAATCTGGTTTATATGTGTGTACATTAATTTATGAATATAATTTCAATAATTGGATTAAGCTATGCAAATAGCAATCGATCATCTTCCAATTGTAAAGTCAGACTCGACGACACGAAAGTAGACTACCAACTCTAGCTATTTTATGATCATTTCTCAACAATAAATGTATTTCCATCTAATTGGTACGCACCGTATGGGTACATTTCATAATAAGAAATACATATACCTACTGCGTATCATTACAATAGATATATTGAGACGACTGAGTCAAATCCGAAAATTGTAACAAGCTATAGTAAATTTACAGCATATAAAAAAACACCATACATTATACATTACGTCAGCGTATATATGATGAAATTTTATAACAAATTAATTAAAAATTTGTTTACTGAATGTATTTATAAAGACTTCTTTTATTTAGAATGTACTTTCTAATAAAAATAGTTTTTAAAATTTTAAAATTGAGTGATATGGAAAAGTATACAAAAAAATAAAAAATATTTTTTATAAATAAAGTCTTCATATTTATATGGTTAAACAAAACCTAAAGATGATAAGTGATCGCCAAATTATCTAATTTCTCCCTCTCCGCTATATATATGCATAAAAGAAAATATGTTGTCATGTGTCTACACGCGCTCCAAATTCTTAAGCCTAATTAGACCAAAAGGCGGACCCCATGCTAGGTTCGGATCGGACTTGACCCAATTTTTAGATCGATTGACAGTTTGACATAAAATTAACAAATTTGATATGACGAAATCGATTTAATAGATTAAGAAGGACGGGCTGAATTTGTCCAGGCCCACTCCAAAATCTTACTCATAAGAAGTGTATCATAAATCAGACATTTCCGTTTACAGCAAATCTATAGCTCTCTTTTCTTCTTTTCTTTTTATAGATCTCTTTATAAAATTTGAACCTATTCTTTGGTTGACAAATAGTTCATTTCCAATAATCAAGGGGATAATTGCATGGCTTATCCCTATCTGAAAACTCTCTCTTAAAATCCTAGTTTTTCCCCCTTTCTTCCTCCTCCACCCCAAGCCTAGCCGCTGGTTACAACAATAGCTCAACCCTGAAAAAAGCTTCCGATCGGCAAACTATCCTTGCGAATCCACTTCTGCAATCCTCTCCTTGTCCCAGATCTCATAGATCGATAAGAAATAGCACTATATTTTTTACCCATCCAACAAAGCTTGTTGTTAGGCTTTATGAAGGTCTTTCCTCTCAGTTTTTTGCTTCAAAACGAAACCATGAAGGATCCTCAACTCTTACCGGTCTCTCCTTCACAAAGTTCTGCCTTCGTCTCTGTAAGGTTTCTGACCACTCTTACTTGGTTAATTTATGGGATCATCAAAGGGATAAGATCGCAGATCCCGGTTCGTTGAAGACCGCCTTGAGTCGGAATGGCCTCCCTAAGGCGAATCTGAGAGGCGGGAGTGACTGGTGGTCTCCTCTTGGTTCCTCGAATCAGATCTCCTCCCCTCGTCTTGTTTGGTGGAGCCGCTGGTTTTTCTGGTGGTGGAATCTTCCATGGCGCGGTCTAGGATCAAGGTAGCGACCTTCTGTGGTGTCACTGATGGTTATACAAGTGTGCCAAAAGTACGATAGGGTTCAAGCTTCTCCTCACCAATTGGGAACATCCAAGGCTACCTTCTTAGGCATGGTCAAGAATCCCAGGTTTTATCCCTTTTTGCCTCTTTGGCTTAAGATTTATATTGATACTAAATTTACCACTCTTGAGTGCTTTAATTCTCAAACCCCTTTGTTCCCAAACTATTTAAGTCCCATACCCCTTATCTCAAAAATGTTAACTGCTTGCTTATGTGCCTGCTGTATTTGCTTATTTGAGTTACTCCTCCTAGCTGCTATTTCTGACTTAACTATCAAACCTTATCATTCTTATAAACAAACTACCTATATGGTTTATAGAGTTTTTGACTCTAAGGCTTCACAAGCATGCTCGAAACACATAATCATTGAGGTTAACCCTCATTACAAGTCTCTTCTTTGTTCTAGATATGCCTTTAAACACATAGACAATACTTACACCGAATACCTTAGTTCTAATTCATTTTTTGTTATCCATCTGTTAAAGGACTTGTCAAGCTATAATCAGGAAAATTGGCATCCTTTACATAAGAGTCAATCTACTGATCCACTTGCTGCGACCCTTGACTATATGGATTTACACACCATCTCTGTACTATGAGACACTGGAATACAACTTCAAAACAAGGCTTTACATGGCCTTTGTTGCACGGCCAATTCTATAAAAAACACTAACCTTGTTGTCTTATCTAATTGCCCCATTCAATTTTTGTGGTACTTAATTGTTTTGTGCAATCTCCAAAAGTCCTCTCTGTTTATGAATAAAGCTAAAAAGCAAGCTGTTAAAACCTCTATCTCGATGGCTTCACAAGCCAACTACACTTTAATTAAAAATGTGTAACTGTACCCTTGAGCTCATTCCCTTCACGGGAATGTACACTCATAAAAGAGTCTTTGGACTCTCCAAACAGGGCTATTATGAATTATTTGTTTTCAAAAAAAGATTATCAATTCCAATCCTAATAGAAAGGAGCTGTATAAATGTCCTAATGTGATTCAAGTATATCTGAATGGTTATCCCTATGATATTGCAACCATTTGATATCTTCATAACTTTGTGCCCACAAATTGGCTTGTTGCGATGACTCTTTTTTCTGATAGTTGGTTCTCTGTCGATTACAAAATCACTTGCTCTACTTACACATACCCCTGGACCACCTTCAATAATCTCATGAATTTCAGATGCAACCTCTGGTTATTGCAATTACGTTACAATGAAATGGATTGTCTCTTAAGCTTTATTACTGTTGCGCAAGTTCTACTTCTCTATGGCCACATTTCTCAGCATAACTGGCCTTTCTATATCAATTACAACAACCACCTATATTATATCAGCTATTTGTATGGTTGCATAAGACCCCATTATCACCTTGTATCTGTGCCCCACTGCAGAAACTATAACTACAATTTCTATTCGTACTGGTTGCTTTGTCTACAGCTCCTGGAAGTCTTAATGCTCACAACAAGGGATGAAATATGTCTAACTCACTCTGTTGTTTGGTCATCCCAATGGTGGTTTTCTGATTATCATGAAAAATTATCCTCAAAGGATCACCAAGAACTTGTAGGATTGCCTTTCTACCCTCTCGCTAGCATCTTTTATTTAACAACTTCTAGAGCTTACCTTAATTGCTCTGAGAATTTGATCAATAGGTTTCTCTCTGAAATCTCTCGTACTTATTTGCTCATCTTTGTTTTGATAAAATGAAAATGTAAATCTTCTCAGTTATTCATACCCGTAACTGGCTGCAACCCAAAATACTTGTCGATCTTTGTTATCATCTGGTCTGCTGGATCCAACAGGTTTCAACCTGATATGGATCCTTCATATGACCTCTCAATCTATACCAAAAAATCAACCACAGGATCACCTCCTATTAATCCTTTCACTCATCACAAGGAATTGTATTACTCTCTCAAAAGTTATCTGTATAATTTAGCATTCAAATGCTATTACTAATCAACAAGACCAAATTTACTTGCACATAATTTACACATGTTTTTATGAAGATATGCCTTTGGAATTGCCGAGGCATTGGTCGTAAAAACCTTTGGACCGATGTCGAATCTTTTTGTAAGATTGAAAAAATACAAATCATGGCTTTAGCCTTTAGTCGAAACCAGAACTGATAAAGAACCCAAACAAAACCTCTGGAGAAAGGTCGGATTCGATAACCTATACTCCTCTCCTGCTGATGGCTTTTCGGGTGGTATTTGCGTGATGTGGAAATCATACCAATTATAGAATGAACTCTGTGAATTAGCTAACATTGATCAACGTACGCTTCATAGCAATCAAATATAAAATCCTAGATAAAAACATTTGTCTTATGATTATTTTTATTTATGCTCCCCCAAAGGAAAATGAAAAAGACCTTTTCTGGTTGGAATTAACTACCTTCACAACACACACACCATACCATGCCTCGTAATACACGATTTTAATGAAATACAGAATAATTCTGAAAGAAAAGGAGGTTGTCATCTCCCACCATCCAAATTCCTCAGACTGACAAGTTTTAAAAACAACTGTGACGTTATTGACATTCCAACTCAAGGTGGTGAATTCACCTAGAGGAAAAATAGAACATAAATTAACAACATGTATTCTAAACTTGACAGAACTCTTATCCACAACCAAATCCTACAATGGTTCCCTGACATTTATACTAAAAATCATGCATTCACATCATCAAATCACTGCCCTATTTCTGTTGAATTAGAAAATCAAGCTCATATTAAAGCTTAATCGTTCAAATTTGAGAAAATGTGGACCTATAGAAAAGACTTTGAAAACATAGTTAAACAAGCATGGCGTGTCAATCCTCATGGATCAAACATGTTTAAACTCATAAAGAAAACCCATATCCTCAAAACAAGCGCAGAAAGCTGGAATAAAACTACTTTTGGCAACATCTTCAAACAATTAAAAGAAGTAGAAAAGTCACTAACTTCTATCCAGAAAGATTCTATCCTCAATCCAAACAACAATTTGTTTCTCAAACAGAATAGATTACTAACTAAAAAAGAGAATTTACTCTCCTTTCATAAAAAATATTGGAGCCAGCGAGCCAAAACTAAACATATAAAATCCATCGACATTAATTCAAACTACTTTCATCGGGTAGCTACTGGTAGACGTAGCAGGAAAATCATTAGAGAAATTCGTACAAATGATGACACAATTATTATAGGCCACGAAAATATCCGCAGTGAAATTAGATTGGATTTCGAAAAAAAATTCAAAAAAAGCAATATCAACAATAATACTCTTATAGAGTACTGATAACAGCAATTTGTCGTGCTAATTACTGCTATGCAAGTAATCCAAATAAACCTAATACGTAGTCCTAGGCAAGTAAGGGTCGAGTCCTCAGGGAGACAAATTCTATCTTTATGTGTAATTTCTATGTCAATCTTCAAGTAACCAAAGGGGGATTTTGTGTGTTTAGAAGTTGTAAGCATGCAAAGACAAACAAACTAAAGATGATGAATTCAGTAATGGGGAAAATAGCTCAGTCAAACAACATCCACTATTCGTATGACAAGTTGATCTTAGAAAATCATTCAATATCTCATGCAATGGAAATTCCAATTCCTTTTCAGATATAACTAATAGCACAACCAGATACTATTAGCACTAACTAATTAAACAACCCTGAAACTATCAAGATTCAGTTTAACAGCAGCGTTACGAATAAGAATATAGTTGAATACAATTCTAGCATAAAACAACCAGCTTTTATCCTAGAATGTAAATCAGTTCTCTTCTGCATAAGACTAGCACAACCAGATACTAGTACGATGTAGTTGCTACTCTGAAATAGATATGCTCAACCAGTAACAATCTAGATCTAGCAATCAATCAATAGAAACAAACCCTAGTTGCACAGGCTAGAGATTATCAATATTAATCATAAGGAATCAAGCAAGAGAATAGATAAAATCCATGCAATAGATAAGGAACGAGAATCTCACAACTGAATCAAAACGAAAGCTTCAGCATCTGACTAAGCAAGGAAGGCTTAGTTCTTCATAACCAAGTACGTAGAATATAGAAAAGATGAAAAACGATGATAAGGGAGGCCAAGCTCCCTTCTAACCCTAAATACTAGAAAATAATAAGGTCTTTCAAAAAAGGTAAAAAACGAAATAATAAAAAATACTAATAATAATCCAAAATAACAAAGTAAGGAAAAGTGGTTCGGTTCCGCATCCGACGCGGCGGCGGTCGCCGCCAGAACACTTTAGATTTCTTCGGTTCAACTCCTGCGACACTTCCGTAAAAACGCCATAACTTTTGATTCCCAACTCGGATTGCGCTCATATTTTGAGGACTTGCAGTAGACTTCAAGAGCTAACTCCTCGAATTGGAATCACTCCATTTGGACGTCTGAGTAAAGAGAACGAATCAATTGAATTCAGCACATTGTTCTTTTACTCTCGTGTGGACTCTCTCCTTGGTTCTTCTTTGTCTCCTCAGTGGTCAACTCCTCTTCCTCTGTATATCTTCAATTTGCTTCTCCAGGCCACCAAATTCACACTTCTCCTCTCTAACTCCATAATCCACAGTTGTGCACTAAATCCATCCAAATGGCACCTCAAACCTGGTAACAACCCCTAGAAATGCACTACAAAATAGTGTCGATCAAGTACCTCGCCAATATCAATAATGAAACAACTGCCCAAGAAAATGATGCACTTACTAAAATTGTGACAAATGAGGAAATCAAAAAAGCAATGTTTGGTATTGGCAGTAATAAATCCCCTGGTCCAGATGGTATGTCCGCCTTATTTTACCAAAAATATTGGCACATAATGGGACCCACTGTTATAAAAGTTGTCAAAAGCTTCTTCCATTCCGAGAAACTCCTAAAACAAATCAACCACACATTTATAACTCTTATACCCAAATGTGATAACCCAAACTCTACGAACCACTACAGATCAATCAGTCTTTGTTCAACTATTTATAAAGTTATATAAAAAATCATGACAGATAAGATGAAACCTATTCTAAACAACCTAATCCACCCACTACAAGGGGCTTTTGTAGCTGACAGATCCATTCATGATAATATCCTAATAGCTCATGAAATATTTCATTCCTTCCGGTCCAAAAAAGGAAAGGAATGATGGGTAGCAATAAAACTCGATATGGAAAAAACTTATGACAAGATTGAATGGGAATTCATTCTAAAAGTCCTTGAAAATTTTGGATTTGCCACACGATTTATCGGGTGGATCAAAGAATGTATTGAGACTGTATCATTCTCGGTCTTAGTCAACAATGGACCCACATATATTTTTTACCATAAAAGAGGACTACGTCAAGGCGATCCCTTATCTTCATTCCTATTTATATTAGGAGCAGAGATCCTAGCCAGAAAGCTTCAAAACGAAAGTGCTAGTAGTAACAATCAATTGGGATTCAAAATCTCTAGAAGAGGCACCGATATTCCCTTCCTTGCCTTTGTTGATGATATCCTTATCTTCGCAAAGGCAAACCAATCTGCGTGTTCCAAAATCAAAACTATCATAGAAGAATATTGTTCATTCTCTGGACAATTTGTTAAATTCCAAAAATCCAAACTTTCAAACTACAAACAACGTCTCAAACCAAACTAAACAATTAATTCAATATGTTCTAAGTATCCTAAGCACAACATCATTAGAAAAGTATCTTGGATGTCCTATCATTAATGGGAAGGTCAACCACAATACTTTCAAAGATACCGTATCATCAACCACAAATCAACTTGCAAAATGGAAAGCTAACTCTCTCTCTCAGGAAGGGAGAACTACCTTAATTAAATCCAATATGGCATCAAAATCGAATTTCTTAATGCAAAGCTTCATGATGCCATCCTATCTACATAAGGAACTAGACACAATTAATAGAACTTTCTTCTGGAACAAAGACTCGTCATATAAATCCTTAATAGGATGAGATAAAATATGTAAAAACAAAGAAAATTGAGGTATTGGTATTAGGAAGACACTATATATGAATAAAGCAATCCAGATAAAACTTATCTGGAAAATACTTGCTGAACCAAATAATATCTGGATAAAAATCATTACCGAAAAATATCTGAAAGAGGTTAATATACTCTCTTATTGAAAAAAAGGCAACCACTCATGGCAATGATCACAACTACTCAAAGTTAGAAAAGAATTCCAATCTGGTCTCCAATGGCTAGTTGGAGATGGTAAAACCATTCATTTTTGGACGTACAATTGGATACCTGATTTAAATCTTAAAAATAACACACTACCAAATATAGTTACTAACCCCTTGACAAAGGTTAGTGAATTTATTGATAATAATAAAACATGGAACAAAAATAGACTGAAGAACTTCTAAATCAACACGTTGTTGATCACATATTAGATATACCTATCCCACATAACCAAATCCCTGACAGACTGTATTGGGCCCCCAATAAAAATGGTTGGTTAACTTGGCATGGATTTGGAAATTGGATACATATCCAAAAGTCAAAAACTGTCTTTGGAAAATTTGCCATGATGGCCTCCCGACAAAACAAAGACTACCACAGAAACATGTTCCAGTCCCGTTGGCATGTGATTCTTGCAACAACCCCCTTGAAGACCTAACTCACTTCCTTTTACAATGCCCTTTTACTCTTAAACAAATTAAACAACAGAATGCGGCAATTGAGAATCTTGTTTGAAACTTTGACTTTACCAACAAAAAACCAAGTGAAATATTGTCTAAACTTCAATCTCTCCTCACTAAAAAAGAATTGTCTATCTCATCACTACTTGGTGGGGTATCTGGATCAATAGAAACCAAATCATCTTTAACACTGAACCAATGACAAAAATAAGGACTTATATCAATATATTTCCTCACTAATCAAAAATTGGGAAAAAACAAAGAAAGCAGATAACGATGACTTCACACAATCAAAAAGTAAGCAACACCATATCAGAAAAAACCAGGTTCTTGAAATGGGAAAAACCAAAACAAAACTTTTACAAAATCAATTTTGACGGGTCTAAACAAACTAATGGTGAAGCTGGTTTTGGCTTCATCATTAGAGATGATAAAGCAGAAGGTATTCATATGAGCAGTAAATGTTGTGGTTTCAACAATATACTCATGACTGAAGCACTAGCATTAAAACAAAGCATTTCTCATGCCAAAACATTAAACATTACAAAATTACAAATTGAAAGTGACAATCTCTGCCTTATAAACTCTATTAAAGGCATCTGGGATTGTCCGTGGAAAATTGAAATGGTTGTTGCTGACATCTTGGTCGACATCCATTCTTTTCAAGAGGTTCAACTTAGACACATTTTTAGGAAGGTGAACTGTAGTGCTAATCGCATTGCTAAACTCAGCTTTTCACCATTTGTGTCTAACCTTAGTCTCGATTCAGAACTTCGTATTCTCATCCGCAAGGATGCTCTAGGCTGGTCTTCGCATAGAAACTAAGACTAGTCTAATTCTTTTCTCATAAAAAGAAGAAGATAATTGCATGATAAATAGGAGCAATCAAAGATTCAAAGGAGGCCCACTAAAAAAATAATCAGCATTGACACTGTTTGTACGTGATCATGTCGAGTTTTAATTTCTTCTTTACAATATCAATATGCTTGTGTTTTTATTCCACAATGAAACCAATTTTAGCTACGTAGATTGGGATTTGGAATAGCCTGAAGACTTGCTTTGATGAGAACCTCCCTTCCACCCTGAGATAAAGATGAAACACTCCAACCTTGAGCTTTTTTTCTGACTTTGTCAACAATGTGCGAAAAAACAATTCTCTTAGAGCGCCTAATCACAGCAGGAAGCCCCAGATACTTGTCATAGGCTGAGACTTCAAGAAATTCAAAAAACTGGAGCAAAACATCTCTTTGACTTCTGGAAAGGTTTGGAGTGAAAGATATTTGAGATTTGCTAGCATTGATCATCTGACCAATCCCCCTACTGAAGATAGATAACAACTCTAGAATATTATTGCATTCAACTGAATTTGCTCTAGCAAAGATAATACAATCATCTGCAAACAGTAGATGTGAGAGAATAGGAGCAGAAGATGCAATTTTAATACCATGTATTAGTCCCCTCGATTCATAACTCTTGAAAATGCTAGACAGCCCTTCCATAGTGAATAGAAAAAGATAAGGAGACAAAGGATCCCCTTGTCTAAGCCCTCTTGTAGGATAAATTGTTGGAGTAGGTAAACCATTAAGGAGTGCAGAGTAAGTGACAGAGGAAATGCATTTCATTACTAAAGAAATCCATCTCTGAGCAAACCCCATCCTTTGCATAACAGCAATCAAAAATCCCCATTCAACTCTATCAAAGGCCTTTAACATATCAATCTTAATGGCCATGTATCCTCGCCTTCCAGTTTTCTTCTTCTTTATGTAGTGAAATAGCTCTGCTACAGCTAATGCATTGTCTGTAATAGCTCTCCCAGAGATGAAAGCACTCTGGTTACTATTGATGATCCCATCAAGGAGAGGCTTAAATCTGTTTGCTATGCATTTGAACACTAGTTTGTAAATCACATTACAAAGACTAATAGGCCTAAGATCAGTCATCTTTGTAGGATTTGCAATCTTAGGGGCTAGAGTCAAGTAAGTATGATTAAATGAGGGAGGCATTTCAGCACCATTTAGAATGAGAAGGACAGCATCAGAAACATCCTTACCAATCTGTGTCCAGTGAGATTTGTAGAAGAGAGCAGGCAAACCATCTGGTCTAGGAGATTTTGAAGGGTGCATATTTTTAAGGGCATAAAGGACCTCATTTGTTGAGAAGTCTGCAGAGAGTGCTTCATTCTGATCAACTGAGATGCTAGGAGAGATGCCACTGAGTAATTGATGAGGTACCTCAATGAGACTGGATGTGTAAAGAGAAGAAAAGTATTCGGTTACCACTTCCGCCATCTGACAGTGAGATGAGACCATTGAACCATCCATACATTGCAGCCTTGCAATCAAATTCTCTCTTTTTCTGCCTGAAGCCTTAGCATGAAAGAACTTTGTGTTTTTATCTCCCCAACAAAGCTCATTAACTCTGGAACGCTGGTACCACATAGATTCCTATATTATGAGCTGCTATAAATTGCCTGCTTCTGTTTGTAAGGAATTGGATAGGATCTTGGCTTGCTTTTGGTGGGGTTCACAAGACCACAAGAAGATTCATTGGGCCAAATGGTCTTCTCTATGTATCTCCAAAGATATGGGTGGTATGGGTTTTCGAAACTTTGAGGCTTTCAACTTGGATTTGCTGGCTAAACAGGTTTGGAGACTGATTGATTTTCCAGACAATTTCTCTTCGAAGCTCATTAAGGCAAGATATTTTTCATCTACTGACATATTTCACTCTTCTCTTGGTTCAAGACCCAGCTACACTTGGAGAAGTATTTCTCAAGCTATATGGGTTATTAAAAAGGGCATGTACTGGGAGCTAGGCAATGGTGAATCGGTTAAATTTTGGGGAGATCGGTGGATTCCAAGACCACATACATTTTCATTGATTTCTCCAGCCTGGCCAGATGAAGATAATCTAAGGGTTTGTGACCTGTTTGATTGGGAATCATTTGATTGGAAGACAAGTGATATTAGACAGAGAGTCCTTGATTTGGATCCTACTGAGATTGAACAACTTCATCTAGTGTCTCGCTCTTCTCCTGATTTCAGAAGATGGTATTACTCCAAGAATGGGCAATTCTCTGTCAAATCTGCTTATAGAGTAATCATTCAATCTTTTGAGAAGGGTGAATCTTCCTCTTCTTCTCTTCAGAATCATACTCATCACTGGAGGAATGTTTGGAAACTGAAGGTTATTCCAAAGGCAAAGAACTTACTTTGGAGAGCACTGAAAGGTATTATTCCTTGCCTTACAAATTTGGAGAGGAGAAGAATTGTTCCTTCTAGCTATTGCTCAATATGCCACACAAAACATGAAAAATGAGTTGTATATTTTCAAGACTTGTTCTGTTGCTACATCCTTTTGGGATCTGCTTCCTGAACTTCACCAAGCCTTCTCCTTTAATCCTACTTCGCTTTGGGATTGGTGGTGTTCTATTCTATCAGTGCTCTCTCACAGCTTAACAGAATTATGGTGTGTTGCCATTTGGGCCTTATGGCTTAATAGAAATGCAAGAATCTTCAATGAACCTATCCGTACTAGCTCTCAATTGGTACAGTTTGTGCATCAAAATTTCTACAGCAACGGAAACTCGCTTTGCTCTTCTCGTAGTCTTAGTTCCAGTTTTGGAGATTTCAATCACACATCTTCTCCAGTCACGGGTTTGTCTGTTTCTCCATGCCTTCATTTTTTGTGTGATGCTAGTCTCTCTTCAAGTTCAGCTGGTCTGGGATTTGTTCTTCTAGATTCCAATAGATCATTAGTCTTACTTGGGAGTAAGAGATCAAAACCAAGCAAGTCTATTGATATTTTGGAAGCAAAGGCTGTGCTTTGGGGCCTTTCCACCGCTAAGCAGTTTGGAGCTTTGAGAATTGAGGTCTTCACTGATTGCTCTGCTGTCTCCAAAGGTTGCTCTTCTGCTTCTCTGGACAGGACGACCACTGCTGCGTTCATTAAGCTTATCTTAGAAGTCTCTTTGTCTTTAGATTTATGTTCTTTCTCGTTTATCTCTAGGTCCTGTAATGTATTAGCAGATTCTAGTGCTAAGTATGGTCTTTCTCTGCCCTTAGGGGCCCCTGCTCTTTTCCTTCATGCTTCTAGTTTGTCTCCTTGTATTGCTTCTGTTTTCATGTCTTCTTTTGGTTAATATAGTTGATTCTTTTGATAAAAAACAATATTTGGGATTTGGGAACAACGAGATCTTTTCATGGCTTGTGCTTTGTCTTAAATTCGAGCAAAGTTACTAATTCGGTCAATGAATTACATGTGGATAAACTTTTCTAGCAGTTAGATAAGTTCGGTTTTTCTAACATATATCCTTAGGGTATATATTAAAAATTTCTTAAGAAAAATAAACCCTAAAAATGAAATAATAAACCCTTTAACAAAAAAATTACAATATTCTAAAAAAATAACATCTAACAAGAGCATAGGTTAAAAAAATCGATATACATTACTCTAAAGTTTTCCGACTCTCGACCCATAAACATATTCGAAAGTTAGAAAATGACATCCCAATGAGTTTCCACTTTTTGTTTTGAAACATTTTTATATTTGTATAGTAATTAATATATTTTTATATTTGTTTTGAAACGTGTCATAATTCTCAAAACTTCACATTAAAATTTTAAAACACAAAAAAATTGAGTTTTCAAAAAAATTGTTATTAGTTTTGAAAGAAATAAAAAATAAAAAACCATTACCAAACAAGTTCTTTGTGATTTAATTCTACGTGTAAATACTAGATATTCACAAGGCCCATAATATACAACCCTAAAGGCTAAAGACCACAATGTATGATTTTCTTCAGTTTTCTAGACTTGTATACCCTTCCATTGTTATACTTTATCGGTGTCAACTTAGAGGGTTGAAGTACGGCCCAAAGTTGTTCGGCCCATATAAGTTAACTTTTATTTTTATTTTTATTTTTATTTTTATTTTGGAAATAGACTCCTCCTTCAACAAAATTGCCCATATCCAAATCTGCCCATATTCAAGTTTCCTCCCAATTACTTGGGTTTTGGTTTTGTTTTATTTAAAAGGGCAAAAAATCGACTGTGTCGGATTTTTTCTGTTATTATATGTTTTTTTGGAAAATTTTGTTTGCGCCTCTTTGTGAATGTATTATTTATGCTCATCATTTTTGTCATTAAATATTCACCACTTTCATGCCCATATGTTCATCAGTTTTTTATACATGTATGTTCAACGTTTTTCTCTTATACGTTCATCACTTTTCGTTGCGAACATATTTTTTTATGTTCATCACACTTTTGTCCGTAGATGTTAATAACTTTTTTATTCATATGCATGTTCATTGCTTTTCTCTTATACACTCATCATTATTCGCGTGAACATATTTTTGATGTTCATCACTTTCATCCTCAGATGTTCACTACTTTGTATCTAGATGTTCATCATTTTTCTATGCATGCATGTTCATCGTTTTTCTACTTTACGATCACTTTTCGTTGTGAACATGTCTTAGATATGTTCATCAGTTTTGTGGATAGATGTTCATCACTTCTATGCTCAGATATTTATCACATTATGCCTAGATGTTCATTACGTTTTTATACATGCATGTTTATCGCATTTTTCATATATGTCCATCACTTTTCCTATATATGTTCATTTCTTTCATATTTATATGTACATCACTTGTTTAGGCATACATATGAACCACTATGCCTACATGTGCATTACAAAATACATACAAGAAAAAACCTACTTTTACTTATTTTAAACTTGATTTCATATTAATAATTGACAATATTGCGAACATTAAATGATCATTTTTATAAGATTTGAGAGTTTTAGAAGAAAAAAATGAATAAAAACACTAGCAA
This sequence comes from Rheum nobile, assembly GCA_027886185.1. NCBI lineage: Eukaryota > Viridiplantae > Streptophyta > Magnoliopsida > Caryophyllales > Polygonaceae > Rheum > Rheum nobile. The sequence continues at coordinate 216,974 of WOAB01000731.1, read as the reverse complement.
ATTCTGTATTATTACTTATAAAGTGGTGAACATCGCTTATATACTATGATGAACATCCGTGTTCGTCGTGAACACAAGCGCACATGTGAGTGAGAAAGCTTCTTGTGCGTTCTCAAATCTCACGTAAGTAATTGTTCTCACGGAAACCACCCCCTATATATATACTTTCTTTTGACTTAGCAGATCCATTACTAATCTTTGCAGTTGATCAAATTGTACTTTCTTTTTTACATTAATCCATGTTATTTGATAATCAATCTAAGGTATGCCGTATGCATATTGTTGGAATATGAAGTTGATTCCGCATTGGAAAAGAGTAGATATCAAATCCTATCATATAAGGTTGATTGGTTATGATGGAACTCTACTGGATTTATATATTAGACTTATGAGCTCGTACGTGTATGGCCTAAAATCTATCAGCCCACATACATAATTGAACATGTATAACTTAGATACACTAATTAAACATCCTAATTGCTTATTCTATAGATTGTAGGTTTATAGCTAGTTCATAGACCATTGCTTGTAATTTATTCTTAACCACCCAAAAACGCTTATGAAAGTTCTTTATATCCTCATTTTAGCTTACAATTCAAGAGATTTTTGGGATCATGCTTTCCAGCTAAATTAAAAAGACTTAGACGACAACCAAACCAAAGATCTCTACACTTACACAAGAAACAGAGGATCAAAAGAAACCCTTGATCAAACTCATTATATGATCAGATTGAATTATTTCAAGAAGCATTAATTTACATAGAACAAGAGAAGAACACATCACTACAAACCTCATAGAAAGCCTCAAGTATAGTAGCCCTATACTCATCAGAGTTCATGGAAATGTAACAATTCAAGAGGTACCTAAGATCCTTGGGCTCCTCAATCCGATTCGCAACTATCATCTCCTCCATCGAATTCCTAAAATCCTGCCGAGGATCCACAGAACACTTCTCCATGGCCAGCACCACCACAAGCCCGGCGGCATTACTACCACCACTACTCACAACCGCCGCCCTCTTCCCTTTTCTTCGCCTCTCTTCCCTCCTCTTAGCCGAATCTTGCTTCGCTTCGGCTATCATCTGGGCTAGCCTCTCCTGAACCATGGCGTGCGCTAGGCTAGACACCGACGCGTAGCGCTGATGAGTGCTCGACGACGTGGATGAGTCCACGCTAAGGCGGCTGCAGGTGCAACAAAGGGCGGCGCCGCACCGGATTATTCCTCCTCTTTTGTTGTTGTTAGTGGTTTTGTAAGGGCCTTGCATTTGGGGACATTGAACTTGGATCTTAGTTTAATTAATTTGAAGGGGGGTTGGAGAAATGGTGTGGGCAAAAGGGTGATGAGCCACTTAAGCAAATCTTCTGATCATGATTGTGTTTTTTTTTTGGTAGAGTAGTGTTGATTTTGAAGGAGTATGTGGGAGACATTTATCCTCTTTTTATTAATTGGTACAATTAGTGGTGCTTTTAAGCCTTCTAGTTTAGTTTATAGTGTGTGTACGGTGTACCTAGCTAGCTAGTGTGTGAATGTGATTATTCTTTGTGAGTATGACTTGCACAAAGTGACCATGGAATGTTTGATTGTTAAATATAAGCTAGCAACTACTCTTCTCTTCTCTTTCTTCTTTACATTTTACAAACTTATAAAGTCTAACTTTGCCTATAATATAAAGTTAGTAGCTATTCTACTCGGTTCATTGTCAATTAATTTTGGATCATAAGCAAACCCATATATAGATTAGGAATAGTGCACGTACGTGCAGACAAGCCTAATATATAAGCTCAATTTTATTTTATCCTAAATTCAATTAGTAATAAAAAAAAGTAAATCACTGACCTTATATACTAGGCTTAGTTATGTTAGATAAATATTTATAACACCGGCATATTTGACCAAGCATACTTTAACATATGGCCGTACTATAGATAAAATTATCTATGAGCGGTGAGGTTGTTTCTTGACGCCACTTGTTACAAGCCACACTTATCCCTTTGATACTTCATTAGCTAGGTTAATCATCATACTAATACAGAACTAGCTCTTTACTGGATCAATATTCCATGCCATGCCAGCGTTTAATTTTATAAATTAGGTAAGCCTTGCAATAAGTGAAGTAGAGAGGTAGCTAGTTGGCTTATTATAGTGTCGAGTCTTGATTTACCCAAGCTGGGGGCATCATTTTGGTTCACCTTTCACTGTGCCAAATCCCGCTTTATACCTTAGCATGAGGTGGCATTTCGCCTTGAGATTGTAGAGCTTGCTTTTGGGAGTTAAGATACCAATTTCTTTTTCAATTAGCACAAGCACTTGCTTAAATGGAGGATAGTGTTGGGACCACATTGATCCTTAATGCCTCGATCAATTTGTATTATGATATACGTGCTTGTTTGCTATGTCATCCGATCTCACACCTTTCTTACAATTATTTTTTTGAGAAATTTTAGCACCCTTTTGATATTGATTTCACGATATTAGGTATAAATAGTTATCATTTATATTCATATTTATGTTTGGTATATCTTATATCAATGCCAAACTCATATATATTGTTCGGAATAAGTAAATATCAATATTAGTGATATCATAGTGTTATTTTAATATCTCCTACAAAATTAATATATCAAATATATCACTCATACTCATATCTATATCCGATACTTTGATATCACTCATACTTGGTTGTCGCGCATTTGAATCGTTAAAACGATAATATACCGCGATGTTGGCTATCTATTGAATGCGTTTTTTTATAGAAAATACGACGAACATAGGCAATGATTGTAACAAACTCTCTTATATTATGTCATGAATATCTATTAGAGATTACAAATCAACAAAGTATTTACATGAGAATCAATCATAGATCTTTGACCAAAAATCGAAAAATTTGGTCTCGAATAAAAAACCCTCCCTGTGAAGTCCTCCTCAAGCTGTTTAGAGGGAACACACCGCGATATGATTGATTGTCGAGTTGAGTCGTTGTTGAACAAAATAACGCAGTCAAGGACTACAAAATAACGCGGCGATCACATAGGCGATTAGTGCTATTGAACAAAATAGCACGCTCCATCACAATGTTTTGACAGTTCGCTCACGAGGTTGTTGAAACACTCGTATCCTTAAATTCATACCGATATTAATACTTCATATCTTTGGTATCGACCGGTACTAAACGAGTCCTATTCTCTTATTATGTTTATTCTTGTGAAGCTGATAACCAATCACTCCTAAAATACATATTTGTTAAACGATATTGGTACATGCATATGACAATCACATTGAACTTCAAAGGTGCATATTAAAGCTTTGGCGGATCCGGTCTATTGTAAAGATTTTACGATGTATACGTACGTTGATCGTTTTGATTGCATAATTAAGGGGATATATTATAATCATCCGAGTGAATAAATTTAGTGATTCATATCGATTTTGTATAAAGCTCTTGCATCTACATTTTATATCATAAAACTGAACTGTATGTTAAAAAATAAATAAAAAATTGGTTGCATGATTACATTATGGCTTATTCTAGGTTCACTGCATATAAATGAGTCGATCGTCTATCTAGCAAGACATTGAAATTTACTAATTATTAAGCTCAATCACTTTCAATGAGATAAAAAATCTGGATTCATGACAATTTTTATGTTTTTTTAAATTTGAATCCCATCTATCGATCTGTACGTAATTTTCTGTCCATAACTAACACAGTAATTGTAGAAATCATATTAAGGCAATGCTCTCTTCCCCTCCCTCCTCTCCGGCGATCCTCGACGCCTTGACGGAGAAATCATATTAAGGTGAAACGGCATGTTCCGGCTCCGACGTTGGCTTCTGGGGAGGAATTTCCCCCTCTCCCTGCCTTGAATGGTCATCCTGGTGCCAGAGCTTTGGCGCCAATGCTCGACTCCTACAAGGACAAAGCTGCGGGCACGAAAACATACGGTGCTCTGGTGGAATACAACAATCCTTTCTGGGAGGATTATGCTCCTAATAATGATCTGGTTGATGATGATATAATGCCTGCAGAGCAAGATCTTAAATGCCGGTGATCCTTCTCTATGCTGAGGATAAGAGACGAATCAGACAACCATGGAAGGATGCCAATACTGTTAAAGTGTTTGACAAGAATGTGGGGTACATGTACTTGAGAAAGACTGGCCATGAAATTTGTTGTCACAAATTTCTATCCGCTTTGATTGCTCATAGGAAGGATTAAAACGTTTTAAGGACGAAGACTCAAAACAAAAAAGCAAAGCGAACACTAGGGTTGTTGTTAGGATTCAAACGCGGTAACGAATAGAAAGCGAAGCAAATAACACAAGAATTGTTAACCCAGTTCGTCAAGAATTGACTACGTCTGAGGGCACTACCAAGCCAGGGTATTTTCTCCTCTCAATATTGTAATGACGACTTACAACGACTTGAAGATTACAATTGATCAACTAGGGTTTAAATAGCAACACGGACAAAACCTAGAAAAGCCCACAAAACGCAACACTGAAATCGGCCCATCTAACTCCCGAAAAAGGTCCCGCACGGTTAACAAACCGTGCCGTTAACCGTTCCATTTATTCGAGAGCAATTCCGAGATCTGGCACGGTTAGCAAACCGTGCCATTAACTGTGCTCGCTTTTAAGCTTCCTTCCGTGGTTCCTACACGGTCTGTAGACCGTGCCACTAACCGTGCGAGCCTTTACGCGTCCGTCCTTCGCTTCAGGCTCCATAACCCCAACAATCTCCCACCTGGAGACTGACTCCAATCATAATCGTCCTCCTCATCAACCCATATCTGGTAGTAGTGCCAGGCGTTCAACTCAGTTACCAAGGCCAGTTGAAGCCATACAAAGCTTCAACTTCTCTAAGGTCACAACCTTAGTCAGCATGTTTGCAGGATTCTCAGTTCCACGAATCTTCATCAACCGCAAGACCTTGCGAGTCTTTCACGTCACAACCAGCCTTGCTTTGTAACGCTTCCTTCTATTCGTCTCCTCCTTGAATCTGTAAGCCCACTTGTTATGCAATGCCTTCTTGCCTGTCGAAAGCTCAACTAGCTCCCAGGTTCCGTTAGTCATCAACGAATCCAACTCATCATCCATGGCGAGCTTCCACTTGCTCACATCTTCTCCACGAGATGCCTCTGCATAACACTCTGGCTCACCACCATCAGTCAACAACAGATAGTAGTTTGACGGTGAATATCTGTCAGGCGATCCACGCTCTCTAGTGGACCTTCGCAGCGGAATCACTAGGGTACTCGGCTCCTCCTCAATCACGGCCTCCTGGTCACTTCGAACCGCCTTGCTCCCACCCGAGTTTGAGATATTCAACTCCACAACCTCAGGTTTAGAACTCGATGTTTCTGATGCACCCAGACTATCCTTGTACATCTCCTGTTCATTGAACACGACGTCTCGACTGCGAATAACCTTCCTGCTCTGCTCATCCCAGAACCGGTATCCGAAATCATCCCCACCATATCCAATAAACGTGCACTTGACAGACTTTGCATCCAGCTTGCTTCTCTCAACAGGAGCAATATGAACATATGAAACGCACCCAAATACGCGAAGAAAGGACAAATTTACCTCGTTGCCACTCCAAGCCTCCTCTGGGATCCCATTCTCCAAGGGAGTTGATGGCCCTCGGTTGATCAAGAATGCAGCAGTGTTGACTACATCCGCCCAGAACATCTTTGGAAGCCCACACTTCAGCCTCATGCTTCTAGCACGTTCATTCAGGGTCTTGTTCATACGTTCAGCGACGCCGTTCTCTTGAGGGGTTCCTTTCAAGGTTTTCTCCGTGCGAATTCCATTCTCAGCACAGAACTCCTTGAACTCACGAAGCTCATACTCCCCACCATTATCAGATCTCAAACACTTCACTTTAAGACCTGTCTCAATCTCTACTAGAGCCTTCCACTTTCTGAAGGTGTCAAATGCATCCGACTTTTGCTTCAGAAAATAGACCCATACCTTTCTTGTAGCATCGTCAATGAAGGTCATGTAGTATGACGCTCCACCCAGAGATGTCACATGTGCTGGTCCCCACAAGTCACTGTGGATCAACTCCAACTTCTGCTTCTTCAAGGTTCTGCCACCCTTCGCAAAGCTCACCCTTTTCTGCTTCCCGAGCACGCAATCTTCACACAATCCGATCTCAACGGACTTGAGACCTGGCAGCAAACCCTTCGAGCATAGCACCTTCATCCCTTTCTGACTCATGTGGCCCAGACGACAGTGCCACAAGTCTGCATCACAGTTTACTCCTGCAATGACAGTGCTATCACGGACCTTGCTCGTCATGTACAGCGTCCCCTCCTTCTTTCCTCGAGCTACCACCATAGCTCCTTTGGTTATCTCACTAGTGGAAAAAATCCTTATAGAGGCGGGCCTTTGGACACTTATTGAGGCGAACACCGTTCGCTTCAACTAAGGGGGCTGCAACAAGTAGGGACACTTTTTGAGGCTGGCATTTTACGCCTCTAAAAGGACCTTATTGAGGCGGGCCTCCGAAGCCCGCCTCAACAAGTCCCTCACTTTGGCGCCAAAATGAGGGACTTGTTGAGGCGGGCTTCGGAGGCCCGCCTCAATAAGTAAACAAGAGGCCCGCCTCAACAAGTCGCGCTGACTCGGCCGAGTTCTCAGCCGAGTCAGCGTCTATGTACTTATAGAGGTGGACATACAAGTCCGCCTCTATAAGTCCCTTCTTTTGCGCTTCTTTTGGATGTTTTTTTGGATTTATGATGCACCATACACACATTGCAGAATAGGTTCCTGATTTTATTCACAGAATAAATACAAGTTTACATGACAAGTAAAAACAAGTTCAATCCGAGTACAGTCAGGTTCTCAACAACAGTTTACATGACAAGTAAAAACAAGTTCAATCCGATAATAAATACTTCGATGTAAAATACTGTGCCCATTGCTCACGAACAACATCCATTTCTTCATAAGTATACGATGTCTTCCTCTTAGGATATAACTTCATAAAAAACACAGAAATTATTGACAAAAAACACAAATACTATCAATATATAGTTAGTTAAGTTACATACCTTGATACTCTCAACGTCTTACGTTTTCCTATTAATTTCTCGCACTTCCCACCTTGATACTCTCAACGTCTTAGGTTCTTGATTTTTTTCGCAGCGTACATATCAACGAAAAAGCATATGAGTACATATCACAAAAAAAAATCCAAGGAAGACAATTTATAATGCAATTAAATCTACTTGTCAATAAATTACCTCCTCTTATTCATTTATGATTTGTAACCCATATTCCTTCCCTATGATCTGTACGGATATAATTAGTATTATTTGTATCTTCCTCCTCCGGTAATGGTTGAACAACAGTTGATAACAAGGGTGTGTCATCATACTCGTCATACTCATCTTCATCCACAACATCATCAATACCCAGAATATGTCTTTTGCCTTGGGCAACTGCACGCCATCTAGGATCAACATTGTCTACCACATAAAAAATCTGCTTAGCTTGTGATGCTAGGATGAATGGTTCGTCACTATCACTTAATCGGTCAAAGTTTACCAATGTCAAACCCGGATAAATTTCATCTTGCTTCACCCCGTTAGGGTTGTTGACCCACTTGCACCGGAAAACAGGGATTGTAAAATTGTTATAATCAAGCTCCCATATTTCTTCGATAACACCATAATACGATTGTGTCGCATCAACCGGTCTTTTGTCCTTAGCACTCGCATAGACCCTAGATGATGCAACTACCTTCACTCCACTATTCTGCACCACACTCTTTTCATCTTGTCTTCTAGTGTAGAATGTGAACCCATTGATATCATACCCTTCGTAAGACCGAACACATAGTCGAGGACCTCGAGATAACCACTTGACCGTATCAGAAACGTCATGTTCTTTCCTTAGTTCCTCAGCTACTTCCTTCTTAAACCAATCAACAAATGTGCGATTATGTTCCCGCATCAAAGCTCTTTCATTCAATTTAGCATTATTGTGTTGCAATTCAAGGCAATGCTTTTCTATGTAAGGATTGACCTCTGTAAGATGCTGCAACACACAAAGATGTGCCTTAATCTTCCTTTCAGATGGAGGAGATATCACATTTTTACCAATTACTCCCTCTCCTTCAAGCCTCCCTACATGACGAGATTTTGGAAGACCTATTGGATGAAGCCTTGACAAAAACTCAGTTGCGTATTGAGATATCTCCTTCTTCTTTTTACGGTAAGGGTGATATCGACTAAGGAACTTCTGGTACTCTAGATACACATTTTTCCTGTAATTTTTCAAGTAGGCGGGTTTCATGTCTTCTTCACATATAGGGTGATGCGAACAACCCCTGGGCGATGTCGCGATGTAGGATCTTGACTCCTCAAGCTAGGTTGAATCTTCTCCTCCGTAGCCAAAGTGATGGCTTTCCTAGGGTTAAAAAGATAACCCTTTCTAACGCGTCAAAGAGATGACGAAGAGGTCAAAGAGATGACCTTGATTACCGAAGAGACGGTGAACGATTTGCTCGAAGCGACGAGCTACGGGATAGGTTGATCCGGAGATCGAAGGGTTGACGTTAGGATTCAAGGAAGGAGCGTACTCAACTTCTAAGGAGCGAACTCAACTTGTAAACTAAAATCCAACGTAATTAAAATGAAGTACAAAGGGGGCTACTTATAGCCAAAGAACTCTCCCAAAAACCCTAATGGGCTTGGGCCTAATTCTAGCTAAATGGGCCGGTCCACTCTACAAGAGTTGGCACACGCCCGAAATAGAAATGACTGGAATAAAAATACTAAAACGGAAAACATACTAAAACTGGAAATAACTAATAATATAGAAATAACTAATAAACTGAGCTAAGTACTACTCCAGGGAGGACACCATGGTCTTGGTTGACTCAGCCCCTTAGTGAACCATCTGATGGCTGGCCATGATGCTATCAATCTCCCTCCCTTAGAATCGAAGCGTCCCCGCTTCGAACTTGTATGGGCAAGGGTGAACAGACGATGAACGAAGGGAGGCACGTCCAACACCATGGAATCTATCGAAGGGAGTGCTGAGATCACCAGAGGGGGCGGTTGGGTGTTCACTGGCGCCAAAGGCTCGGTGTTGGTCACGATCGTGGGCTCCCAAGCATACCATTCGTCGCCCTCGGGATAGATATCGTAGACTGGCAGCGCGCTCTCGACGTAGTCATCATAGATGGGCCGTGCATCCCCGGGGTAAGCATCAAAGACGGGCGATGCGTCCTCAGGATAGTCATCATAAATGGGTGGCGCATCCTCGTCGTAAATGAGAATGACACGCATGTTCCCAAATAAAAAACAAACAAGCAAAATTAACAATCTCTCTTCTTCTTCTTTTTTCTTTTTTTCTCTCTCTCTTTAAATTAAAACAAACAAAATTAACCTAATTTTGTAATCCCTCTCTCTTTTGTTAACATCAGCAACGTGGGAACCCTAGGGGGTGTGTTTGGCGCGGCCGCGGCGGAACTAGGGTTTCGGCAGCACAACCTTCGTATTTTGCCCTTTTTAAGGGGCAAACGAACTCGGATTTGGAAGAATTTTATATGGATGAACTCGTCTTTCAAAGCTCTACAGGAATCTGGAAAAAATTCTCAAAAAAGAGAAAACTTTTCTGGGAGGAAACTGGGCAGAAGTCGACGGCGTTTCTGGCGTTGGTGTCGACGTCGTGGTGTAGATGTCGGTGAAGAAACAAACTTAGCTTGGAAAAAGGCTCTGATGCCAGTTGATGCGAATAACCCCTGGGCGATGTCGCGATGTAGGATCTTGACTCCTCAAGCTAGGTTGAATCTTCTCCTCCGTAGCCAAAGTGATGGCTTTCCTAGGGTTAAAGAGATAACCCTTTCTAACGCGTCAAAGAGATGACGAAGAGGTCAAAGAGATGACCTTGATTACCGAAGAGACGGTGAACGATTTGCTCGAAGCGACGAGCTACGGGATAGGTTGATCCGGAGATCGAAGGGTTGACGTTAGGATTCAAGGAAGGAGCGTACTCAACTTCTAAGGAGCGAACTCAACTTGTAAACTAAAATCCAATGTAATTAAAATGAAGTACAAAGGGGGCTACTTATAGCCAAAGAACTCTCCCAAAAACCCTAATGGGCTTGGGCCTAATTCTAGCTAAATGGGCCGGTCCACTCTACAAGAGTTGGCACACGCCCGAAATAGAAATGACTGGAATAAAAATACTAAAACGGAAAACATACTAAAACTGGAAATAACTAATAATATAGAAATAACTAATAAACTGAGCTAAGTACTACTCCAGGGAGGACACCATGGTCTTGGTTGACTCAGCCCCTTAGTGAACCATCTGATGGCTGGCCATGATGCTATCATAGGGCATGCTTGTTCTCCTTTGGTTTTGTACCCAGACAAGTTTCCATATGCCGGGAAATCATTTATGGTACAAAAAACCATAGCTCGCAAGGTAAAGTTTGAGTTGGTGTATGCATCGAACATTGGAACACCTTCATTCCACAGTAATTTCAAATCATCAACAAGTGGAGCCAGATACACATCTATGTCATTCCCAGGTTGCTTAGGCCCGGAGATGAGGAGTGATAACATGATATACTTGCGCTTCATACACAACCATGGAGGAAGATTATAAATCGCTAGAAGAACCGGCCATGTGCTATGTTGACTGCTTAGAGTGCCATACGGATTCACACCATCTGTACATAAAGCAATTCTCAGATTCCTAACCTCCTCACCAAATTCAGAATATTTCTTATCAATATTTCTCCATTGAGGAGAATCAGCAGGATGTCTAAGGAGTCCATCTTTCTTCCTCTCTTCCGCATGCCACCTCAGACTTTTTGCTTCCTTCTTTATCGAAAACAGACGCTGAAACCTAGGTATTATCGGAAGATACCACATAACCTTAGCTGATGGGCCCCTCTTAGCCGAATTTACCCCTTTACGCTTGTAACGAGATGCACCGCACTTTGGACACTCATCCAAATTTTCATGTTCGTTTCTGTAAAGCATACAATCATTTGGGCAAGCATCTATCTTGACGGCCTCTAAGCCTAAGGGACACATCAATTTCCTGGCATAATAAGTAGAGATAGGCATCTCATTGCCTTCTGGTAAAAATTCACCTAACCATTCCAATAAGGTGTTGAAACTTCCATCAGTCCAACCAGAAGCACATTTCAAGTTGTAAAGTATTGACACACCCTCTAACTTGCTAAATTTTGTACACCCGGGATACAAGGGAGTCTCTGCAGCCTTTGATACATGTTCGAACATCTGAGGTCGTTCGTTCAAGTGATCTCTCACCCCATCCATCATCCCATTTATTTCATCATCTTCTTGGTCATCATCATCATCCATCTCATTATTCTCAGCAATATCATTATCACTATCATCAGTGTCTACCCGAACATCAAACTCATTGACACTAGAACTTGGACGATCAGGTATTTTCTCACCATGCCAAAACCAAACATGGTAATCTTGTTTGAAACCACGACGAAATAAATGATCCTCAATCTCATCAATATCATCTAACCGCCTTATATTCTTACAATCACGGCATGGACAATAGATTTTTTTGGCTTTCGTACTCCGTTGGTGTGCTAAAGCACATCTAATGAACTCCTCAACCCCACTCAAGTATTGTGTCGTAGTATGGTCACCGTACATCCAAGGACGACTCATTTCTAGTAATACATGCAAAATAACATGCAAGGAAGATTAAATACTCATTTCTAGTAACTATCCCGCCAAGGGCCTAAATAGATAATAATATGCAACCAAGCAAGAAAAAATACAAACTCAACTATCCCGCCAAGGGCCTAAATTATGAATTCTATCCCGCCAAGGGCCTAAGGAATTAGGGTAGAAATCTGAAATAATACCTGACTTGGCTTCGAGTGCGTTGAAGGGAGCTCGTTTTGGTGAAACCTCGAGTGCGTTGTTGATACTTGTTGAAGGGAGTATTAGAGGGAGCTCGGCGAAGGGAGATGAAGTCGGAGCTCGGGAAGAGGGAGCTCGGCAAAGACGGAGGAGATCGATGAAGTCGGGAAGACGGAGGAGATCGATGAAGTAGGGAAGACGGAGGAGATCGATGAAGTCGGAGCTCGGGACGAACGAATTGAAGACGAAGAGGAGGATACGAAGAGGAAAATGAAGGCGCTCGCCGCTGTTTTTTTTTTAATTAGGGTTGAGCTTATAGAGGCGGGCCTAACACGCCCGCCTCTATAAGTATTACGACTCGGCCGAGTAATGGTCTAATAGAGGCGGACCTTACATGCCCGTCTCTATTGGACATACTTTTTGAGGCGGGCTTTAAGAGGCCCGCCTCAACAAGCTTTAATTAAGGCGGGCTACTTGGCCCGCCTCAATTAGTTAGCATTAGATGCGGGCCTTATCCTGGCCCGCCTCTAATACTTTAGCGAAAAATGTTTTTTCGGATACTTGTTGAGGCGTATATTAATTTGCCCGCCTCAAAAGATGTTTTTGAGGCGTATAAATTAATTATCCGCCTCAAAAACCAAAAAAGTGATTGCCTAAGTCGTTGTTGAGGCGTTTTGAACTATGTACGCCTCTAAAAGGGAGCAGCAAAAAGTGTTTTTTCCACTAGTGTCTTTCAGCTGTTACAGCCGAAGGTTACTTCATAACCCTCGTCATCCAACTGTCCAATAGAAAGCAGGTTTCTCTTCAGACCAGGAATATGCCTTACTCCATGCAACTGCAGCACAGATCCGTTCGGCGCCTTGATTCGCACATCACCCTTCCCCACGATTTTCAAAGCCTCATCATCAGCACTGCTGCATGAATGAAACGAAGCTCCAGAGTCTAACACCCAAGACTCCAATGGACTGCTCGCGCTCAGAATCGATGCATCTGCAGTGGTTTCTGTCGTTGAATCGCTCAGAGTCAACGCGTCTGCAATATCTTCACTGGCTGAATTCGCTGATTTATCTTTCAACGGTGCCTTACATTCACTCTTGTAATGACCGTTTTCATCACAATTCCAACACTTGATTCTGCTCTTGTCTTTGGGCTTATCCTTCCCTCTAGACTTCGATCTGCCACGATTCGACTTCTTAGAGTCTGACCTCCCCCTGCTACCCATATTCAAAGCTGATCCAGAAGCAGTACCTGCGAATTTCTTCACTGATAATCAGATCCCTGACTTCATCAAACTTGATCTTCGCCTTCCCCGCCGAAGCACTAACAGCAGTAACTGTCCCGCTCCAACTTTCTGGTAAAGAAGATAATAGGATTAGGGCTTATACCTCATCGTCGAAATCAATCTCAACTGAACTCAGTTGTGCGATCGTCATGTTGAACTCGTTCAAGTGATTGGTCACTGTTGTACTCTCCGTCATCCGCAGATTGAACAACCGCCGCATCAGATAAACCTTGTTCACCGCAGAGGGCTTCTCATACATCGCGAAAAGAATTTCCATCATACCCTTCGTCGTCTCTGCCTTGACCGTGTGATGTGCCACGTTCCTGGACATCGATAGGCGGACCACGCTCATCGTTTTCCTGTCTAGCAACTTCCACTCTTCTTCCTTCATGTCTTTCGGCTTCTCACCCAGCGGCAAATACAAATCTTTACCGTACAGGTAATCTTCGATCTGCATCTTCCAGAAGCCGAAATCCGTTCCATCGAACTTCTCCACCGGTGATTTTCCGCTTCCCATCGTCACCGCCAGAACCAGCTCTGATACCAGTTGTTAGGATTCAAACGCGGTAACGAATAGAAAGCGAAGCAAAGAACACAAGAATTGTTAACCCAGTTCGTCAAGAATTGACTACGTCTGGGGGCACTATCAAGCCAGGGTATTTTCTCCTCTCAATATTGTGATGACGACTTACAACGACTTGAAGATTACAATTGATCAACTAGGGTTTAAATATCAACACGGACAAAACCTAGAAAAGCCCATAAAACGCAACACTGAAATCGACCCATCTAACTCCCGAAAAAGGTCCTGCACGGTTAACAAACCGTGCCGTTAACCGTGCCATTTATTCGAGAGCAATTCCGTGATCTGGCACGGTTAGCAAACCGTGCCATTAACCGTGCTCACTTTTAAGCTTCCTTTCGTGCTTCCTGCACGGTCTGTAGACCGTGCCACTAACCGTGCGAGCCTTTACGCGTCCGTCCTTCGCTTCAGGCTCCATAACCCCAACAGTTGTTTACACAGTTCGGACCAAGGTCCTATGTCTGCGGAGCCTCAAGAGGGAAAACTCGCTCAATCCACTAAGCAACAAAGGCCAAAAGCCAGTTCAAGTTACATGCAAGCACACAAGCGACAAATACAAGAACATAGAAGAAACAAATGCACAAAGCAAAACAGAAAACAAGATGAGAAGGAGAAGAATAGTCTCTCTCTCTTAATGAAGCATCAAGCCCAGATCTGGAAACGGTCCAATAACCACATCACAGAAAACAGGCCCAACAAGCAGCAAGAGAAAGCATCGGCCAACACATAGGCCCAATAAAATGCCTTAGCCAACTCAAGGCTAAGTCACAAGGCACCCATGTAGCCAATGTTGGCTCACACCAGCTCGAGCCCAGTTCCCCTAAGTCCTAGCCTCTACCTAGCTTATGTGCTTGCAATACAAATGAACTTAAGGCTAATGTTTATTACAACATATAACAAAATGGAAGCCTAAAGGAGAGTTCTCTACGGTAGATATTGGAAATAACTTTTATGTTATCAAGTTTCGAAATGTTGAGGATCTCCATCATGTTATGTTGGGTGGCCCTTGGCTGATTGGAGAGCACTACCTCACAATTCAGTGGTGGCGACCGAATTTCATCGTTGATGAGGAGCCAATCAAACTTATGACTGTTTGGGTCAAGATTCCTAATCTATCTATGGAATATTTTGACTCAGATTGGGTCGTGTTCTCAAGATTTACCGCACTACATGCGCCGCGGAGAGGGGACGGTTTACTCGTCTATGTGTTGAGATTGATATCACAAGACCCCTTCTAGCTAAGTTCTTCATGAATGGTAGGATATGAAACGGAAATTGGTAAAACTGTGGCTGATTATTGGCTTGGTGACAACTGGGATTGGCAAGCTTTTTCTCACCTTCTCCCTCAGGAGATGTTGATTCAGATTGCTCAAGTTACTTTGGCGGTCGAGGACGTTGGTGACAATTTTTATTGGGGAACTTCTCTTTGAGCTCTATGTTACAGATAATTTGCAGTGATGAGGTAAATCCGTGTTGGCGGCTTGTTTGGAAATTGGAAGGTTGACGCCGCTGAAAGAGTAAAACATTTCATGTGGCTCGTTGCACATGACTCAATTATGTGCAATGTTAACAGGGTCAAACGCCGTCTGGGTACCAATGCTTGTTGTCTGACATGTGAGGATCAACCGGAAACGTGTCTCCATATCTTGCGGGATTTTCCCCGAGCCCGCAAAGTTTGGGACCGCCTGATTCATGTTGTCAAGCTGCAGGATTTTCTTAGCCTTGACCTACGTCCATGGATTTCTGCGAATCTGAAGCAACGGGGCTCTTGGCACATGACGTACCTTTGCTTACGGGATATGGTGGCTATGGCGTTGGCGCAATGCCCGGGTCTTCAGAGCCCCAACTGATGTGGCTGGTTCTCGGCATAAGTACATCATGTACGAGTTCGGGTTGGTTGTTGTTCTTGAGATAGACTCTTTTATGTGTGAACATATGTAAGTTCATGACATTTAAATAAAACGGGTAACACCTTTTACCAGTACCAAAAAAAAATTATGTCCATAACTTGTTGAAATGTGATTCAATACTCTTCAGTGACAGAATCATTAGTGACATAATTAGTCAAATTCTGTTCCTATTTTTTAGCTTAAGTTCAGCACTTGATTTGTTCAGTTTGTTACCGAATTAGTCCACTATCTTAGGCATAATGTTAGTGTGGGTAGTGGAAGCTTTCATTCAGTTTATTCCTTAGCTTATTTATGCATTGTTTCGATCATCATTTCAGCAAGGCAATACAAGTGGATTGTCCTTCTTTTGAATTTTATTTTCCACTGAATAATCGTCTTCTTCCTCTAATATATTCCAACAGTTTGGTATCAGAGCACGTCTGGGTTTCGATCCAAGACAGTGAGTGAGAAACTTAAGAGAAAACACAAGGGAAACAAGGGAACAAGAGTGAGTTGTTCACAATGCAGAACAACAATGGAGCAGGGTCTGGATTTTCACAATTGCCCATTTTTAATGGTGTGAAGTACCAGTTTTGGAGCCTCAAAATGAAGACCTTATTCAGGTCTCAAGAACTGTGGAGTTATGTTGAGGAAGGCTTCGAGGATGATGATCCAGAAAACCCAGATCTCCAACTAAGAGAGAAGAGGAAGAAAGATGCAAAGGCCTTGTTTATGATACAACAAGCCTTGGATGATGAGATCTTTCCAAGAATAGCATCTGCAAAGACATCAAAGGAGGCCTGGAATACTCTACAGCAAGAGTATTTAGGAGATAAGAAGGTGATCACAGTTCGACTGTAATCACTGAGAAGGGAATTTGAGACTTCCCTTATGAAGGAGAAGGAATCTGTGCAGGATTACCTATCGCGAGTGTCAGGAATTGTGCAACAGATGAGAGCATATGGAGAGGGAATGTCCAATGCAAATGTGGTTGGCAAATTACAAAGAAGTCTTACAAGCAAGTATGACCATGTTGTAGCTGCCATTGATGAGTCAAAGGACATGGAGGAGTACACCTTTGAAGAACTGATGGGGTCACTGCAGGCCCATGAAGAAAGGTTGAATAGATCAACTGAGAACAAGGAGGAAAAGGCATTTCAAGTGAAGGAAGAGACTCTCTACAAAGGGAATTCAAAGGATGATGACTCCAACGAGCAAAGGAGTTCAATTCAGTGCAAACATTGCAAGGATGATGACTCCAACGAGCAAATGAGTTCAATCCAGTGCAAGTATTGCAAGAAATTTGGTCACAAAGAAGACAATTGTTGGCATAAAGGAAAGCCACAATGTTTCAAGTGCAAGAGATTTGGTCATGTACAAAGAAATTGCAGGTTTGACAATGAGAATGAGCCAAGCATGGCACAAGTAACAAGAGAGGAAACTCTCTTTTGAAGAAGATGAGAAGTGCATCAAAGATAGGGAAAGATGAGAAGTGCATCAAGATTGAAGATAGATGAGAAGTGCATCATAGTTTGAAGAAGATGAGAAGTGCATCAAGATCAAAGAATAAAGATGAGTTTGAATCAAGGGAAGGTGTTGAAATGTGATTCAATACTCTTCAGTGACAGAATCATCAGTGACAGAATCATCAGTGACAGAATTAGTCAAATTCTGTTCCTATTTTTTAGCTTAAGTTCAGCACTTGATTTGTTCAGTTTGTTACCGAATTAGTCCACTATCTTAGGCATAACGTTAGTGTGGGTAGTGGAAGCTTTCATTCAATTTATTCCTTAGCTTATTTATGCATTGTTTCAATCATCATTTCAGCAAGGCAATACAACTGGATTGTCCTTCTTCTGAATTTTATTTTCCACTGAATAATCGTCTTCTTCCTCTAATATATTCCAACATAGCTCATTCCATAGTATTTCATATACTATAATACATTGTCGCATATATTTGCAAATTTAAAAATATGATCGAGTAATGTAATTAGAGCTCTTAAAATTTGACATGACTCGCAAACCTGATCCGATCCGTATTTTTTGGGTTGAGACTCGATTTGAAAAGTAATGGATCAAAAGTGATCCGATCCGTTTGACCCAAATTTTTTTGGGTTGGGTCAATATATTAAATATTATATATTTTATAATTAAAATATTATATAATAATAATTTTTTGATTTATTATTCTTGTTTTAATTAAAATATTATTTAATATTCATTTTATAAATTTTGACATGACGCTCTCGACCCGCTGAATCAACCCGAACTCGTACATGACCCGCAACGACCCGACCCATAATTGACCCGCAAATTTTGACCTACAATCGACTTGACCCGTTATACTTATATTCAAACTCGACCCATTTGACACCTTAAATGTAATGAACATATATCACAAATTAATCCAAGAATTATGGGACAATATATGGATAAGGAAATGAGCAAAACTTAAACTTGCATCTAAATTATATACACAAAATTACTGGGGGTTATATTATACGGAGTAGTATCCTATTTACTCATAGCCGGGCATGTGATGTAATTGATAATACCTAGAAAGCCTTGTATCTATAAGCTATAGCACGACGTGCTCATTGTTTCCAAATTCCAATGCTTCATACCTCCTACTACGTCACTCTCCAATTAAATTTTTAGATAGCAAAATCTATAATTACTAGTGTAATATCCGTGTCTTGTACGAGATTTATTTTTGTTTTTTTTATTTGTAATAATTATATTTATTAAATTATGGATGAGTAATTGATTGAATATTTTTTTAATTAGTTATTTGAATAAAACATGAATAATCGAACATTAAAGATATATTGTTATAAACATAGTTAATTTTATTTTATACATTTTTCATAGTTAAATAGAGACTTTATAGAATAACAATTACAATAGTTATAAACATAGTTAAATTTATTTTATATATTTTTTTAGAATCATGAAATTAAAGATATATTGTATTATCTAACTTCAAACAGTGATTACAATATAGATGGTCAAATCGAATTAAATAGAGACTTTATAGAATAACAATTACTAACCATTTAAAATATCGGACAAAGGGATACGATCAATAACGAAAGAATTGAGACTAACTCCACGAATAGATCCTGCATAATTACTATTTATATTAAAGTTCATATTTCAATTTATTGGAAAAAATGTGGAAAAATTGAATGCAATTTATTGACCTGGTCGATTTAAATTTGTCTGTTGTCGTTTATCTCTAATAACAGCCAATCTCAACGCTCGGTTATGTCAAGTTAATCCGTCCATAACAAAATCACTCTGCAAAATCTTAAATATATTCAAAGTAAAATAAATAAATTTACATGCTACTATTTTTTCCCTAATATTATAAAAATAAATAAACATAAGGAACTACTTAATATAAGTAATCAAAAAAATTAAATAATTTACAATTTATTTTTTATTTTACTATTATAAAAATATAATATAAATTTATAACTACTAAATAGACTTATGAGGCCAAATTATATTTGTGTAGGCCGTAAATATTTAATGTAACTTTGAATTGGTATAATAGGCCCAACTTTGAATTAATTCTCCGTCTTTTATCACAACGGACTATATGTTTTAGTGTGTATATATATACAAAAATAACTTAATTATTGAGCTTATTGGGCCATTACATGATTAATAAGCCTTATAAACTGTAATGGGCTAATAGACCCAAAATATGTCATAGTTTAGATATGCTCATACTATTTTTTTTGAGTTATATTGTCATAGCTTAGATATGTTTTTATAATTTTTATAATTTTTATTATTTATAGTTGAAAGGTGATAATTATATTAATTGCTATTATTTAGATGCATTTTTCCAAAAATAAAAGGCAAAAAGAAGAAGAAAAAGTTCCCAGATATTTGTTGGTCCCTTCCCCCATTTCAGTCCCCTGCCCCGATCCCTTCCCCCATTTCAGTCCAGACTCCATCTTCGATCCACCTCCTTCTCACCTTATACTTTATATTGTCTTCTTCCGGTGGCTTATGGACGGTGGGCGACGGCCGGTGAAGAGCGCGACCACGGGGGCGAGCGCGACCACGACGGCTGGAGCTTGGCGAGCGCGACCACGGCGGCTGGAGCTTGGCGAGCGGTGATGAGGTGAGATCCGAACAATTTACAGCTCCAATTTTCAGCTTTTGGGATTGAGTGAAATTTGGGGTTGGATTGATATTTGCTGCTGAAATTGAATTTAGGTTTTCAATTTAAGGCTCCAATTTACAGCTTTTGGGATTGAGTGAATTTTGGGGTGGAATTAAATTTAGGGTTTTTAATTTTAGAGTTTAAATGTTGATTTGTTGATGAATTTTGGGACCTTTTGATTCAATATATACCATTCATACATGTTTTTCCAATTTACAACTTTTGGGACCTTTTGATTGAATAAAACAACAGTCATATATGCTCTTGTAGGAGACAAATCAACCCTATCCATGCCCACTGCTGATGCAAATGAGCATCTCCAACTTGTGCAGTAGAGTAGACTAAACAATGTCGTGTTATGTTGGCTGATACATAAGCACACCCATATCTCCATTTTTTAGTAGCTTCTTCATCAATATAAATCCTATAATATACCACAAAAGTCTACTGGATATGTGCAAAGTGTTCTTTCAGTCCAATTTTGTTAATTTTCAGATTTAGGATCCCGTGTGTTTGGAATAAAAACTTGTACAATCTGATTTCATAAGTGAAAACTCTTTTGTTTTCTTGTAATCTTCAGTTTAATTGGTATTTGCCTTTGTGAGAAAAACATGAAAGGGAAAAATGACTAATTAAAACATGCAACTCCTATGTGCATTTTGTATTCTTTTTCTTCCCTGCATGCACATTATCAGCTATTCCAGCCCAATGCATCTCGAATCGGGTTGGTTGTACCGAATGGGCCCAGTTGATCGGCTTTCACTTAAGTAAATTGGACTGGTTTTGGGCTCGTCTGGTTCATGGGCCAATAAGCCTAATCTGAAGCATCAAGCTCCAGATGCTTCTATACCCTAATGAAGAAACCTTATCTGAGCCATTGCCGTTTTCGTCTCCTCTCTCTTCTCCTCCCACGCTCTCACACTCTCTTTCTCTGTCATCCTTCGTATTCTTCACTTCTTGCAGATCCATGGCAGTTTTTTTAAGAAAAACATCCTTCGCCATCTGAAATTAGTTCACTTCTTCAACCTTCGCCAAAATCTAGGTCAAAATTTGTTTCTGATGTCTCGGTCGATGTCCTTCTTTGTGAATCTTCAACCTCCGCATTCTTAAACCATCACATAAATCAATTTTTAGCCTTCGCTGACGAAACCTTAGCAGATTGTCTCTTCCGAGCCTGTAAATCTCGGCCAACCATGGATCTGCAAGAGTAAGTTCCTCTCACTATCTCTCTGTCATAATTGTTTTTTTCAAATGTTAATTATTTTATAGATAGGAAATATGTTACAAACCCTAATTTTATGAGGTATGTAACAGATTCTTATACCATGTAAAAGACGCCAACCCTAAGATGAGCATATCTGGAGGATTAAATGTAAGATCTCTATATATCTGTATATATCTCCATCTATGGCTACCAATTTATTTTGAAATGCTCAATTGACTTGTGTTCTGTAAAAATTGAGTAAAACATATAGCAGAGTGGGTCAATTTTAAATTAAAACTCATTTTTTTTTGCTGCTTATTTAGTCTCTGACCACATTTATATTTTCATTGCATATGAGGACATCTTTGGATTTGTGATGATTTCAACTTCAACAATGATGCTCTGTCGATCTATCATCCAAGGAACAAAATGTAAGATATTCGTCTGTATAGTTTTACTTACATCTTTTTGATTCTGGTGTTTTAAAAAAAATTGACTGCCGTATGCTCAGTGATTTCGTCTGGTTTAATGATTTCATTGTTTGAGAATTTTACAAATTTTAGATAGATCAACCATTAATAATATAGTATAATATCAAATATATATCATGCTTTGATTTATTTTTTGGTTACAAGTCTGAAATTTTGTCTTAATGTAGATTGTTCTTCATTTATATTCTTCTTCGTTGACTATATATTATAATGCTTTGATTTTTTTTGTTATAAGTCTGAAATGCAGTAGTCATATAAGTGGTAACAAAACGACTATAATCTAATGAGATTCTGTATATAATATATTGGGCTTACATTATGCTTGGGTAACAAAACGACTATAATATGCTTAAGTTGGGTAATATACTTTAACGGGCTACCTAAATGAATGTAAGATAATGAGCTTCAGACTATTATATATTGGGCTTACACAGATTGTGAAATATGGCCGTTAACATTTCTTGATTGAACAATATATGGGCTTATTGGCCCGTTAAACTAAACCTTTAATGGGCATTTAGGCCCAAATCACTTTCTATTTGTGGCACAAAAAATCTATTTCATTGGGCTTCTAGGGCCAATTACATTTTACACGCATTAAACATTATATTGGGTTATTGGACTTAAATGGGATTTATAGATTGGACTATTGGTTCTAAAATCGGTCCATGACCGTTGCCAAACACTGAAACAAAAGCAACTCAAACCCTAAATCATTTTTAACTTTCCTTATTCCGCCGTTTCCATCTCTCTCTCTCTCTCTCTCTCTCTCTCTCTCTCTCTCTCTCTCTCTCTCTCTCTCTCTCTCTCTCTCTCTCTCTCTCTATCTATCTAAAATTGTCACCTTTCCCTTTTGATCTTTCAATTTTCAAAATTAAAGATTGAAATAAACGTTTGCTTTTCCACATCTGCAGCTGAGATCTTTATCACACAAAGCAAAAAGGAGATCTAAAGGAGAAACATCGTCCCGTATTACTCATATTATTTAGAGCTTCATGAGGAGATCTGGAAGAAGAAAGTTTTGTTGAGATCCACACTCAAGGTAATCTCTCTCTCTCTCTCTCTCTCTCTCTCTCTCTCTCTCTCTCTCTCTCTCTCTCTCTCTCTCTCTCTCTCTCTCTCTCTCTCTATCTCTATCTCTATCTCTATCTATCTATCTATTCAAACGAATCAATATTTCCAAATCCTTCAACTGCTCTAAAACATTTATCTGTACTGTAAATCACCACAAAGGCACAAACCTTTTTACTAAATCACTGTAAGCACTTTATCTTTGATGTAAGCAGGATTTATCTCTCTCTCTCTCTCTCTCTCTCTCTCTCTCTCTCTCTCTCTCTCTCTCTCTCTCTCTCTCTCTCCCTCTCCTTATATGCTCTATTCAAACGAATCAACATTTTCAGATCCTTCAACTGCTCTAAAACATTTATCTTTACTGTAAATCACCACAAACCCTTTACTAAATCACCTCAAGCACTTTATCTTTGATGTTAGCAGAATCTCTCTCACCACAAACCCTTTTCATTTTTGTGTTCTCTCTCTCTCTCTCTCTCTCTCTCTCTCTCTCTCTCTCTCTCTCTCTCTCTCTCTCTCTCTCTCTCTCTCTCTCTCTCTCTCTCTCTCTCTCTCTCTCTCTCTATATATATATATATATATATATATATATATATATATTCATCTATTTCTCTGAAGATTCTTTTCATTTTATTTTGTCCCTATATGAGGATATTTGGAAGTTGGGAAGAGATATAGAAGGGTGATGTTCTCCCCAGATCCAGAGTTATAAATGTAAGCACGTTTTCTGTCTTTGTCTTTCTCTGCAGATCATTTATTTGATTTATGTCCTTGTTCATTACTGTCTGAAAATAATTAAATAATTTATTTCATATGAGCAGATGTGAAGGTTGGTCAAGAGATGGAAGTGAAGTAAATTATTGTGAGATTCAAAGTCCATAAATGTAAGCTTGTTATCTATCTCTCTTTTCTCTCTCTCGGTCTCTAGAGATCCTTCGTTTGATTTAATTGTGAGATCCTTCGTTTGATTCTTTGTCTCTCTCTTTCTCTGCAGATCATTTATTTGGTTTATGTCCTTGTTCATTACTTTCTGAAAATAATTAAAAAATTATTTCATATGAGCAGATGTGAAAGTTGGTCAAGAGATGGAAGTGAAGAATGTTATTGTGAGCTTCAAAGTCGATAAATGTAAGCTTGTTATCTATATCTCTTTTCTCTCTGTCTCTAGAATCCTTTGTTTGATTTTTTACCCTAAATCCCAAGTCTCACTCCCTAAACCCGTAAACTCGAACCCCAACCCTAATTTCTAACCCCAACCTTAAACCCTAACTTGAAACCCTAACTCTAGACTCTGGCCCTAAATCTAAATCCCACTCCTCAATACCATAATCCCTAACCCTAAACTCTAGCCCTAAACCTAAATCCCACTCCTCAATACCATAATCCCTAACCCTAACAAAAAATTAGATATCTAAAATATGAAGTTTAGTTTGATAATATTCCAGAAGCGGATTGACTCGGTTTTGCTCTATATTCTGAACTGCCGCAGAGAGCACTTTGAGATCCGAGGCTTGCCCAGATATCTGTTTGCTGTTTTTCTTCCGATTTGAGGGTTTTAGGGGCTAAATTTTCGATCTTGGGCGATGGGTTGGAGGTATAAAGCTGGATTGTTCCTAATAGCTGCTGTTGTAGTCATATGGGTATCTTCAGCTGAAGTTACTCAGGTTTGTCCCCCTTCTTTATGTTATCTTTGTGCCTTTTTAGGGTTCTTGAGCTATACATTTACTGTTAAGTTTCGTTCACCAAAAAAATGCACATGTACTGTTAAGGCTTTTAAATTTGTGTGGTTCTCTTCAATGGAAACGCGTCCAGTTGGACTAGGTTGACTTTTGTGCTTCATTTCTTGTGTTTTGATTCAGTTTGAATGTCACACTTCTTATTTTGTGATTTTAAATTAATTGTTTGTCTTGTGCTGTGGCCTCCAATGTTTGAAAGTTTATCTTCGCATTCTCAGTGCCTCTTCCTCCTCTGAGGGGTTCTTTACTGCAGGCCACACTTTGATCAGAACTTGAAGAGAACTGGGAACCTTAACAAGAGTTTTGAAGGTAACCCACCATAGCCATCATCTCTTTCCTGATCTTGATCTCTTGGTAAAATGACAACAAAATTAATATGATTTGTCTTCTCTCAAATAAATCTTTCAGGTACACCCAAAATCTCCAAACCGGAGAAGCCTACCGACAGTGAGGTATAAACATATCGTCTTCTTTGAGAACCTAATTGTTAATAATCTAAACCCTAAGACATACATAATGACTCTAAACCTAATACCTAAGCCCTAACCTATAAAAAATGTTCATTTGTAATATTGAATTTATTATTCTAAATTGGTAATATTCATATTTTCTCTACTGAATATGTTATTTTATATAGTAGTTTATTTTATTTTCAAAATATATCTAAATCTCCCCTTATATTAAAACCTAAGTCCTAACCTTTACATTATAGGCTTACCCTACCCTTTGACATAATTATCAATTTTAATATGTTATTTTGAGAATTTGATTTTGAGAACCTAATTAGACTATTTTAAAATGATCCTTTATATTAAACCCTAAGCCCTAACCTTTACCTTATAAGCTTACCCTAAGCCCTAATCAATGTTAGTATAGTATCCGTACCTTCAAATTTTCTATACTAACATTGATATGAACATGAAAAATAGATATTAAATGTTGCACAGAGTATAGTGTATGAATTATTACCTTGTAACTGAGTTTCTGGATATCCTGAATAAAACTGAAACAAAGAAAGAAAAAAACAATATCAGTTCGGTTTGAAATGTTAAATCTTAATCCCTACAAACATTGAATTTATGTTTGCAATGATATAAGAATTACTTGAAATGACTGAATTCTGGTTTAGTTAAGCATTACCTCTTGAATGTCTCTATTCTGCTGTGATTTAGGGTTTTACAATAACTGAGAAGGTATAGATTTATAGTAGACTATGTGCAAGAGATGTAGCATTGTATTTTTGGAATGCATAGATCTTATAATCAGTTTTGCTTTTTATGGATGTTTTATGATATGCCGAATTTCTGTTATTGGGAAAAATACAGTACATTATTTTTGTCTCAGATTATAAGATATGCTGAATTTTTGTTATTTATATATGTGATTTAAAAGCTGTGCAATATATGATGTAATAGCTGGGTAGGTTTTCTGCATTTTTTGCCTTATATTTTGCCATATATATAAAAATAAAATTCAGAGAATGAAAATAAAAGCACAGTTGCCTTCTCAGTAATCATTTTAATTTTGTACATTAACTATTTTGTAAGGCTCTTAATGATTCTGTATTATACTGTGCTTTTTTGGGTCAGATATTGTATTCAATTGCAAAATTTATGGATGTTTTATGATATGCAAATTTTCTGCCATTGGGAAACAGACAAAGCACAATATTGTCTCAAAATGTATGCAATTGTCTAATTTTTATACAGGTTTTAAAAGTTGTGCAATATATGCTGTAATGTATGTGCATGTTTTTATTTGTATATGTGGTTTTGTAATATCTGTTATGGTTGGCTTTGTGTTTAGGCTTTTACTGCATTTCTGTAATGCTTCATATTTAGGTTCTTGTGTGTATGATGGTTTGTAATATGTGGGCATGTTTTGTGCATTATTTTGTCGTATTTGTGGTTGGTCTTGTGATTATATTATCTCTAGGAATTGTCTTAATTTTGTTACAATATTTTGGTGTTTTTAATGCAAATATTTTCATATAACAGGTTTTATACATCTACAACAAAATATTTTTTTCTTTCAAAAACATACTCAAATTTTGGATTTTATGGGTGAAAACTTTGCTAGTTTTAATTGTTTATTTTCTTTGGAAACATAAATATCAAAAAAATCGTACAAAGCAAGTCTCTTGACAATTATGAAAGAAAAGTAGGTTAGAATATCACAGAATTTAGTTTTTTACAAAAATAATTACATTAAGCGAACATGTGACACGTGTGCAAAATTCTCCGGATGTGACACGTGGCAGCGGAAAATACGGTTGCAATATGGGGGCGTGTGCTGCTCAGCCGCCTTTTTGCTTTAGTTATTATATAGTAGATTGTTGATGATGAGAATTTGCAACTCTGGTAAATGTAGGTTTCATTCCATATTTTTTGATGCTCTAAGAGCATCATTAAGGAGGGGCTTATTGGAGGCTTTTTGCCAATAAGCCTCCCCAATAAGTCTCACTCAATTCTTTAACTTTAGTGGGAGAGAGGCTTATTGGAGTATATTAAATTATAATTATATTCTTTTATTTATATCAAATTACCAATATATTTTTATATTAAATATTTAATATACTCTTTATATTAAATGATAAAGAATAAAGAATATAAATTTATTAAATATACTTTATTTTAATTTAAATTAATTCATACATGAATTAAATTAAATTAGTGTATATTTATATTTTAGTTATTACATTTTTATAGTTTACACTATTCACAGTGTCATTTTAATGTACAGAAATTAAATTAGTGCATATTAAAACTTGTCTAAATAATCTTAATTAGTACATTTTTATAGTTTTAACTATCCACAATGTCATTTTAATGTACAGAAATTAAATTAGTGTATATTTATATTTTAAACCACCATAAATAATATTAAAATTATTTGTTTTCAATTAATAATATATAAAATACAATAAAAAATTTCAAAAATATAAGAAACATAACCATTATGGGTGTCTATGGATAAATAAAAATACAATTAGAATTATAGTAAATTTTTTATTTTTTTTAATGTAAGAAAATAAAAATATTCTATTTTTAAAATTTAAAAAACGGACGGTCAGAAAAAATTCATAACCGTCCGATCACGCGCCACATGGCACCATCTGGACGCGCGAACGTGGCCCAGTAAAAAGGAGCCACATGGCGCTGTAAAGAATAATCCCCCAATAAACCCGACTTGATGGGCTTAAATTTTGCCCATTTTTTAAGCCCCAAGGAGAGGCTTATTAGGAGCTTTGAGTTTTTTAATCCAAAAAATTCAATAAGCCCATCAATAAGTCTCTTGTTAAAGATGCTCTAAGAATAGAGAAAAAAAGTCACATTGTAATAATATTTCTCTTTCGTAGAGAATAGAGCTAGAATTTTTTAGAGTTAAAAAATTATTAATTACTTCTATTTAAGATTAAAAGTTTCTACAATTCACTTTTTTACCTTCACTGAAAATATGAGTTCAGAAAATGTTTTACCTCCTTATTAAATATCGATTTTTAATTATGCACTTATGCACCAATTTTATTTAATATTATTTATTTAAAATATTAAAGTTCATTTAAAGAGTTTAAACATTTACCATTAAGATAGCAATTTCTTTTAAAAAAAATAACCTATAACCGAATAATTAAACCTGATAAGATTTAAATTATCACTAATATCGAAAACACAAGTACTACACTTGTCAAAAACCGACCCGATCTGACACCGAATTTTTTGGGTCAAGAACAAATCCGAAAGTCACTGGGTCAATAAGGACTTGAATCCAAACTCAAAGGATCCAACCCGAACTTGAATCTGAGCTCGAGGGATCTCGTTATTTCATATATTTTATTTTATTTATATTTAATAGTTTAATATATTATATTAAAAAATTATATAATATTAATTTTTAATATAATTATTTTATTAAATTTTAAAAAATATAATAATAATCATAAAAAATAGGCACTCCCGACTCGCCTGACCCAAAAATTTTAACGACCCAATAAACCCGAAATTAATTTGATCTGAGTCGATCCACCCAATCCATTTAACAAGTCTAATAAGTATTTCCTGGCTACTACGTGACTAGTGTGAACATTAAAACACTATGATTACATAGGGTAACAAATTAAGTATGCGTAAATAAAATTGCGAGAGTATCACCCCTTATTTTTAATAAATAAATAAATAAAATATGTGTAAATAAGGTCGATGTAAATAACACAGATCTTGTTCGAATTACTCTCAATAATGCATTATTTTATATTCTAATGTAAATAACACAAGATAATGTATTATTAAGAGTTGACTCGGTTGCGTGTAAACAATATTACAGTAAAGTAGGTAAAAACAATATTATTTCATGATATTGAGCTAATTTTTTGTTAGGAAAAGTGAAAATTTATTTAAAAAATAGCTACAAATGCAAATATGTGTCTAGTAAAATTTGTGCATCACAAAAGACCATTCACCTATATTTTTTTTTTGGTGCAACCATTCACCTATATTAAAATGGGTATTTGAATAGTGTGCTAGTACAAGGAATAGTTATGTCCTTGAACAAGGGAATAAAATAACAAATTGTAAAATAATAAGAGCAATATTTCTTAGAGATGAAAACTCAATCAATCAATTAACTAGTTGACTGAGAAAAAACTCTACCCTTACGTTTTACCCTAATAAGATTTAAAATGTCTATTTGTGTTATTAATATTGGTATTACAATATTCGAGCAAGTCTTATCTCAATATAGTACACTCCTAGATATCTAGACAACACCTTAGACACCCAAAATTCTATCAAGTATCAAATACTCAACTTACTAAAGATTCGTACTTACAAGTATTCTTCTTCTTCTTCAAATTCTCTTTCTCCTTGGAAATGCTCGTGGTGAATTAAATTCTAGTAAAACAGTCATTTAGAATAAAACGATAGTATAAATAGTAGCCTTTAAATTAGAATCGAATCAATGGCTCATATTGAATATAAAAGGATACACATTAAGAAAAATAAAATAATCTAATACATCCAAATTAAGATAATTATAAGGATTTGATTTATCCAAATCTGAACTTTTCAAAATCACATTTATAGATCTCATATCGCCTCCTTCCTAACTACTCCCTGCTGTCACATACCCCCTAATTCCCTATACCAACACCGGCGACCCGTTCCCTAAACCCCCACTCACACCGGCCCCGAACCGCGACTCGTACCTGCCGCGACTGACCCATCTAACCCACACCAAGCCTCCACCAACCTGTCCGCGCCCACTTCACCAAGTCGCGCGACCACCACACCACCTGTTCGCGACCACCGGAACACAACCTCGCTCGAACCCTTCACCAGCCCAGACCTACACGCCACACCACCACACCCAGACCAGCCCCGCTCGGACCTCCACACCGGACCTACGTCTTCTGCACGAGCCCACGCCCAGATCCACCGAGCCGCGCGACCCACGGATTCGACCTCGCCTGGGCCGAATCGGTGGGCATGGGAAGTTCTTCTCCAACGGATTCGACCTCGCCTGGACCGAATCGGCCGGATCCGACGCCGGATTCAAAGTTCGGCTCGATTTCCAGGTCGAGTATTTGAAGCCGCTCGTCGTTGACGTGCTATCGCTCCCGATGCCGACGATCGCCACCGTGACAGGCCACGCCGCCGCCGCCGGATTCCTGCTGGCGATCTCCCACGACTACGTGCTGATGAGGAAGGACATGGGAGTGTTGTACATGAGCGAGCTCGACATCGGGTTGACCTTACCGGAGTACGTCGCGGTGGCGTTCGGGTAGAAGATGCCGTCGCCGGCGACGAGGAGGAATCCCACTTTGATCTCTTGGGTTCTTTTATTGGAAGGTGAGTTGATTCCGTTTCCCTTCTTTTTTTCTTCTGTAATTTGGATTCCAACCAAACAGTGGAATCCATTTCCGTTTCCGGTCTTCCATTCCCCTGTTTTCTGAAGTGGTTGAAAGTTTGGTGTTTCAGCAGAGACATTGCCAAGGAGTCAATCTTCTACTCTTACACCAGGCACATCAATGAGAGCGAAGAAGTTGAGGGCGGAGGAGGCTGGCGATGGGGATTGTGGATTCGGCGCACGGTAGCGCCGAGGAGACGGTGGAGGCAGCGGTGCGCCTGGCGGAGGAGTTGGTGGGGCGGAAGTGGAAGGGTGAGATCTACGTGGAGACTTGATTGATTAGCTGAATAAAATTTAACTTCAATAAGAGGTTGGGGACTGTATTTAAGTTGATGGAATTGATTAAGTTGTGGGTATTCATTCCTTGCTAGTTTGTTTTACCTTTTCTAACTTTGCATACATGGATGTCTCATAGGAAATGTTTATTGAAATGTCAAATGCTAACAGTATAACTTTGTTTATAAATTATGCTTAAGTTTGAGATATTTGGATAGCTTGTTGACCGTTTGAGTTACTTAACATTGCCATTTTTCAATTCACTTGGCATTATTGTCCATACAACAAAAGATCTGGGTTTAGATCTGGGTTTCTAGACGGCGTCGTTCTACCCCGTTTTAGCCCCGACAGACGATAGACCACCAATTGCCTTGTTTTCGTTCATTTCTGCACTGTTATTCATGTTAACAGTATTGTTATTCACAGTGTTATAATTTATGTGTTTTTATAATAATGTTGATATTCACGTGTATTCAGATTTTGCTTGTTGATGGTGTTGTATGAGTTATTGATCATTGATATTCACGTTTTTATATGTGATATTCATACACATTCTTTTGATATTCATGTTGGATTTAAGTTTCATGCGTTAAGTAGTTGATATTCAAATTTTATGATATAATATTCACTATAATGTTGTTGATATTCATGTTGGATGTAGGTTTAATGTGTTGAATAGTCGATATTCAAAATTTATGATGTGATATTCACTATAATGTTGTTGATATTCATGTTGGATCAGTTTTGGTGTTTTGGGGTGTTGTTTGTAGTGTTTGTAATTGGTATTCAAATTGTTTAATATGATATTCATACAAATGCTTTTGATATTCATATTGGATGTAGGTTTCATGCGTTGAGTAGTTGATATTTATGATGTAATATTCACTATAATGCGGTTGATATTCATGTTGGATATGTTTTTGTTTTTTGATGGTGTTGCATGATTTGTTGATCATTGATTTTCATTTTGTATTATGTGACATTCATTGTTGTTGATGCAGATATTCATGTTATGATATTCATGATAAATGTAGTGATATTCATACCAATATAGAATGCTATTCATGGTGTAATTAATTATGTTATTAATATATTATTAAGTGGATATTCATATTTTAAGTTGTGTTATTCATGTCTTTAATTTGTGGTATCTACATATTAAACAAATATATTCATACAAACATGAACGATATTCAAGAAACAATGACAAAAGCAACAAGAATAAATTTACAAATCTACGAATTTGCAAAGCATTAGGACGCTGAAAAAATCAAGTGGTTATATTCATGTTTTAAGTGGAGATATTCACATCCATCGATATTCATAAACGCATGAACGATATTAATAAAGACGTGATCGATATTCATGAATGCTGAAAAATCGTTGAAGAAGAAGAAAATATATCAGCAAAATCTAGCGGTTTAAGGAAAGAGAAAATATTGTGTTTTCTTTCTCATCTAACAACCTAACTTATTATCTTTTCCTAATTAAAAATTAAATAATTACCCTATTAGAGTAGATTTGGTGGTTACACATCTACCGTATCTATTGTAAGGCCCAATCTATCTTTATCATAACTCCCGTTTTATCGGAGCGTTCCTCTACTCGTGGTTGCGTAACTATCATAGTTACTTCTTCTCATATATATAGCCTTTGAAATACTCAGCCAATTTGCCCTAGTGCCAACTAAGGAAATCAAATAAAATATTCCTAAACTATCTTTACACAATCATTTCTAACTGTCAAATCTGTAACAAACTTGTTCCTTGGGGCCCAAGACGCTTTTGAAGATTTATTTCCAAGAATGGAATTCCTTCACAAGTTCGCAGCGCGCGCGCCTCTTCGTTCTTTGGCGTTGTTCACTTGTTCTTTCATTCTCTTCAATGCCCGTATCGACTTCTCTGTTTGCTCAAACGCATTGTTCCATTGTTGACTTTGTTGTTCTGTGCATTCTATGTTTTGCTTTTTCACATGGTTTTCATCGTTCTTTGTTTTATCTAATGTTCTTGAAACTCACAGTCACAATGTAAACCATTAAGTGTAATGGTGTTTATCATCATTAAAAGTAGAGGTAATATTACCATTCTAACATGGGCCTATATATAGAGACGAATAAATTACTCACATACCTAGGAAGTAGCAAATTTACATTGTTTTCGTTACATATTCGCTTAAAATAAAATTCCACACCATTAAACAAAAGCCTTCACTTGATCATACTACCAGCCCAGAACTTATCCCATATATACATAAAATTATATATGATAAACTTGACCGGATATATCTTCAAGTTGAAGAGCTCAAGTTCTCACATCTCAAAATACATGTCACCGCCCCTCAGGGGTGGCCTAGTGGTAAGAGGCATGGGGGGTCGTGGGAAGGTCCCGGGTTCGATCCCTGCCTCTCCTCCTTCACTTGGGTGAATTTTCCAAGTCTTACCATGTCTCTTACCATTGGGTCGAGTCGGTCGGCGCAAGCCGGTTTACCTGATTCGTGGTCCTTAGTTATCGGTTGGGCCATGAGCCCGGGGGTTTACCACCTCGGTGGGTTTCCCACGATTCAAAAAAAATAAAAAAAAATACATGTCCCCAATACTAGACCTAGTTTGAAAACGTTGGGCTGGATCTTCATTGGGCCCAATGCGCAGGCCCTATTCAGTTCCTTGGCCCAATCTCAAATGCTGCCGTTGCAGTGCATAAGATTTGCAGCTGCAAAGGGATCCTAGTCAGGTTTGCAAATTAACTGTCTATTTACAGTCATAAATCGAGGTTTCATGGTTTTTGTCTGCACAAAGGCCTCATCTAAACTTCCCCAAACATATGGTTCAACTTCAGCTTAGAGGTTGCTTTCAGACAATTAATTTTGGTTCGATTGGCCGAGTGAAATCAAACATATAGAGTCAAGATGAAATGGCTATCAACATCATATTATAATATTGATTTCGGTATTGGAGTTAATTCCCAAGTATAAGAACTTGACCTTATAAAGGTGTAGGTTAATTTTTATGATATATTGTATATAAACTCAACATCATACAAAAATCAATAAATCAAGGTTCAGTTAGTCCAGTGATTTGACTCTGCATTTTTTAAGTGTAAGGTAATAATATTGATTTGCACATAGATCAATTCTGACCCATCAATTAAACAGTTAATATTTTTTTAAAAAAAATTAACCTTTAGCGAGCCATATCTTTCTATTGTAGGGGGTACACCCTATATTTAGAGGCTGGGAACCAACCCAACCCCTACATATATATAGAGTCATCTTTCATGAAATAAGCAAAGAGGGAAACTAACATTTCAGTTGGCAGCTTGCAACAACAAATTAAATAATATAGTATGCCGAAAGTGAAAAATGGATTTACAATTTACAAAGTAAGGGTAAATAATAACAACCGCTAATTGATTCATTCATCATAACGTCGTTTGTTTCTTTCTTCCTAGCTAGTATCAATATATATATATCTTGGCGGACCCCGGCGCCGGCTGATTACCTATCACTCGTAATTGCTGTTTGGCTGCTCGTTTCTAAAACCTTTGATCCTCCAAACTCTCATCTATCCAACGGTGTAGATTATTAACCATTTTTAGATATGTTGCTCTTCTCAAATTCAGTAATTGACCCCATTTCCTGTCTCTTTTATTTCTCTGGCGTTACGCTACAAAATTTTCCCAAAGATTGCTCACTAAACGTTATACAACAATACAACCCACTATAAGTTCCGTATAAACGGGGTCTGAGGTTAAAATTTACACATTCTTTCCCCGAGTAAATTGGGAGAATGTTCGTGCAAATCCAAGTGTAATGTAAAGGCAAGAAGCACATAT
Source organism: Rheum nobile (assembly GCA_027886185.1). Lineage (NCBI taxonomy): Eukaryota > Viridiplantae > Streptophyta > Magnoliopsida > Caryophyllales > Polygonaceae > Rheum > Rheum nobile. Next base: position 182,641 of record WOAB01000731.1, on the reverse strand, counting down.
GTACCAAAAGGAGAAAAAATTCACACAAGCGCGAGGACTAGGCCGAAAAAACCCCTTAGCTAAAGTCCTAAAGTATAGCTCTATAAGTAGAGATGACTCGCGATTCCGTGGAATCGGAAAAAAACGGAACCGAAACCGGATAAACCTCTTATATTCGGTTTCAGTTTGGTAAAATCTAAAACCGAAAAAGTGGATGTTTACCCGGTTTGAAACCCGAGTACACCTCCGGTTATCAATTTATATATATATATATATTATTTAATTATTTTTTTGTCAATTTTTTTATAAGTTCAATTTTAAATTTAAATCTAAAAGTATATATTTTTTAAGTTTAAACAAATGTACACTCTATTTTTATTTAAAAAAGTAATGTTTTTTTTCAAAAAAAAATATTTACTTTTATTTTTTTTAAAGTATTAAATGTCTATATATAAGCCAAAACACATACCCGAGTGGAAAAAGGCCGAAAAAACCCCGTAAACTATGATCCAAAACTATAGCTCTATAAGTCCACCGCCTTATGGGTTGATTTTAGGATCTTAAACCTCGTGAAATTTTAGGATCTTAGGTCACCTAAGGCTCACTAAACGTTATAAAAAGAAAATTACATTTAGGAAGTGATTTTTTAGATTTTGTCTTTTGAATACAAAAGTGGGCAATGACGATAAACAAATTATAGTTGGTGTATTGACGTCCAACTGATTTGCGAGTGGGCGGGCACGAATGATGTGAACCACATCTGACGTACAAGTTTGGTTTGATTTGAATGGGATGGGGTTTATGTATATATATTCAAGTGGGTGATCATTAATTTGCGACTTTAGCTAGTAGATGTCAAATTAACACAATACAGCAACAAAATCCTATTCACCAAGAGACGACTCAACAACAACATGCTGCCCATTCATTGTATTTCTATTTAACATACCATTATGACATTTTTATATGATTAATTTCTTCAATACAATTATTGGGATTATCTTGATGATTATCCATTTTAAGTTTTATATATTTGATACAAAATAATTTTCAAATGTACATAAATAATGATAGTGTAGTAACTAGTAACCCATAAGAAATGTACTAACCTCTAATATATAATTTTCTTGCTTAAGTAATTAAGGATTATCTTCTCTTATACATGGATATCTTTAGAATGAAAAATATTTATAAAATTTGTAAGTGCACGTTTTATTCGCTTATTCGACTTACCTGTTATGACGTGGATTGCCAATAAAATTTAAAAAACTTAATAGTTATAATATACTGATATAGTAAATTAATCATATGCAAATGCATGTTTCCGTGCAAACACATTCGTGATGCAAATTGTATGTGTATAACTATTCACATTACATTTATATTATGATATACACATGTGTGTTGAAATGCACATTCATGTGTGTTGTGATGTATAGGATGTGTATCATAGTAACATTCAATAGTGACTAAGGGTCTTCGACATCGACTGTCGTTGGCCGCTATGAACTGGTATTGTCGGTAAGATTTGCACTGTAACAATGTGCATTGTAGTACAACATAAATGTACATCATAGCAATATATATATAAACTAGATTTCATGCACGTGTTATGCACTAGGTCATTCTTTAATAATTAATTTGTTTTTGAATTATTAAAAGTGTTTATTTTTAAAACATATTTTATAATATTAAACATATTAATGTTGGTAACTTTAAATAACATTAATATATTTATTATTATAAATAGAAGAAAAAAATTCATTAAATAAAAAATAATCATTACAATTATATTTTTTATGCTAATAGTAAATTTAAAAAAAAAAAAATTAAGAAATACATAACACTTGACTTAGAATATAAAAGTAAATAAATAATGCCTTAAATAATATGAAAACTATATTAAAATATTTAGATATTAATCAATACTTGTACTTGAAAAACTTTAATATATACGAATGAGAACTTTATTTTTATATTTGCAAAATATGTAATAGTTTCGAGGATATTTATATTTCAGGAATAAATATTAATTTGTATAGTATAATAAAATGTGGAAAATATTTGATATTAATTACTTTCTAGATTATGGTAATTCTTTTAATATGTTCTATATTTCAGTAGTAATTTCGTGTGAAACAAAAGTTAAATCATTTTACATCCATTGATGTTGATCATTTGAATAATTATTAAAATATTTTTATAGTGTAGATGACACAAAGAAATACAGGAAAATAATATTATAAAACAACTCAATATTTTAAAATACATATTATTCAAAGTTTGTATTTTATTAACTCAATCTTCTCGAATATCTGCTTAACCAAATTTTAAAAATAACGGGTGAAATTCCGGTGAGGTAGGCATCTTAGAGAATGAATAAGGATGGAGTCCATCCAAGGGCCAGAAGCTAAGAAGCTAAGTGGGCCGGCACGCGCGTGTTCACTCTCGCTTTTCGATTGAAAGTTAGCGGACTCTTAAAACACTGTTCATTCGCTTTTCGATTATCTCCTTCATTCCCTGAAATCAAACCCTTCTCTCTCGTTCTTCTTCGCTCTCTTGCTCTCGCTCTCTTCTCGATTCTCTCTCTCACTTTCACAAATCGACCATCCGCTGCACAATCAAGCATTTCCCGAGCGATTCGAAACATAAACCCTAGAAAAGGCAATTTTCACCGAATCAACAGAAAGAAGAAGAATCGTCGCAACAAACTAGAACTCATAAATACGAAGAATCAACAACAAAAGAAGAACAAAATGAGGTCAAAGATAGCAAGTAGAACATAAGGTATATTTCTCACTAAATACATAATCGCAAAAGGTCGATGTAGAGATTTCTCACTAGATACATGCTCTGATTTGAAATATCTTCTATATATTAGACTGAATATACGTCTGTGCATAATAGATCAATAAAAATATCTTCTATATATGTCACTCGCTGCTTTTGCTCTAACATGTGTGTGTAGATGCATCACTGAAGAGTGTTAGTGCATGAGTAAGTGTTTCTAGGTGCATGACTTAGTGTGTGATGGTGTTTGAGTAACTATATGTGTATATGCAAGACTTCATGAGCCTATTTATATAGGTGCATGACTTAGTGTGTGATGGTGTTTGAGTAACTATATGTGTATATGCAAGACTTCATGAGCCTATTTATATAGGTGCATGACTGAAAACGAATTGGTGCATGAGTAAGTGTTTATAGGTGCATCAGCTAATGAAGATGCATGTATATATCTGTGTGCATGAGTCAGACAATGTGAGTGCATGAGTAAGTGTTTCTATATGCATGACTTAGTTTGTGATGGTGTATGAGTAACTATATGTGTATGTGCCTTCCTTTTTCTATGCAGTGTTTATAGGTGCATGAGTAATTATGTGAAGGTGCATGAGACAGTGTTTATAGGTGCATGACTTGTTATGTGGAAAGTGCATGAGTAATTATGTGTAGGTGCATGAGACAGTGTTTATAGGTGCATGACTTGTTACGTGTAGGTGCATCAGCTAATGAAGATGCATGAATATATCTCTGTGCATGAGTTACAGAATATGAGTGCATGAGTAAATTTGTTTCTAGGTGTATGACTTAGTTTGTGATGGTGTATGAGTAACTATATGTGTATGTGCCTTCCTCTTTCTATGCAGGTGCTTGAGTTAAGAGTGTGTAAATGCATGAGCATAACATGTGGTTTTGTGAATAGTACTGTCCATTATGAATGATTTATATATATATATATGTGTATAATATGTAGGAAAAGGCAAGTGTTGTGATGACAAAAATCCACCCGACATAGTCAAGGAGTTAAGATATGGTACATTAATCATTACTCAAACGCCAGACCAGCTTGCATCACTAAGCAAAACTCAAAACAAATCCAGATCTCAGGCTAAAACAAAACAACTAGATCCAGTTACTACAAACACAACTTTGCCATCACCATCAATAACAAAAAGAGTAACAAGATCACAAAAATATATAGACACTGGTAAGTCAAATAGAAATATAAATGCATGAGTCAACTAGAAATACAAATGCATGAGTAAAAAATAACTAAACTGCATGAGTTATTTCTTATTGGTGCATGAGTTATTTCTTTGTAATTTCTTGTTGGTGCATGAGTTGATATGTTAGTGCATGACTCACTATCTGATATTGCATGAGTAAATTACTTCTTGGTGCATCAGTATGTTTGTGCACCAATGAACAACCACTCATGCACTTTAACAGTATAGTCACAAGCACAAGCACTTGTATCTGCAACTTTTCAAACATACTTATGCACCAATGAACAAGCACTGATGCATAAGTATGTTTGCAAAGGTGCATGGATAACTGGTTGTGCTTGTGTTTAAAAATGTATGCATGAACAAATTCGTTTGCACTGTGAATTAACAGACAGTGAAGACCAACCAACTGTGTGCCCAGCCATCACAATGCATGGAGATGCACCCCCTCCCACTCCTCTGTTTGGTAAGCTAATGCTCATCATATCTCTTTAAATTTTAATCACCATGGATTTGTTAGTCAATATCTAATGCCTTTGAGCTTTGAACACAGGGAAGAGAAGAAATACCCAAGGAAAAGGCCCTCAAAAATCAAAAAGGCCAAGGGTCTTGGATGAAGATCACAACGATAGTGAGGATGTACCTATTGCTGAGATTCTTTTGAAAATAGAGAGGAAAGCAGCAGAAGAAAGGGAGACTGCTCGTAAAAAGGCTGCTGCAGACATAAAAGGGAAGGCCAGGGTGGAGGGTGATGAGGAGAAGAAGACAAAGAAAACAAAGAAACAGGTGAGGGGGGATAAAGAGAAGGTGGAGAATGTGTTTGTTGTAGAGTCCAAGATCCCAAAGCTGGGGAACAAAAGGGGAATTCTAGAACTCAGGAAGGACTACCCCATGCTGGTGTGTAGAACATCCCCATCTGTCATTTCATCCTACATGCTTTCCCAAACTGATTTCACAGCCAATCAGAGAACTGCTCTGATGTAAATTGGCTTTGAGAGTCTTGTACACTGGGACATAAAGGACATGCCTATGAGGCTAGGGCATTATGTCTGCAACAGGTTTCACCCTCTGAATTCTACAATAAAACTCAGTGATGAGAGGAAGATACCAGTCATCGATACTGATGCCTATGATTATCTTGGCATTCCCAAGGGAGAGGTTGAGATTGAGTTGCCTAAAGCACTCACCAATGAGCAGTTTCTAAAGAAATTGAAGGTTGATTTTGAGGGAAAGAAGATCAGAAATTTGACTGCAACCGACATCTTGAAGAAGATGAAAAAATGTGATGGAGGGATTTGGTTCAAAATATATTTCATTCTGTTGTTTGTCAACACGATTGTTGAGTCTTATTCGAGTGGGAAAATAAATCTGAAGATTCTTCAATTGCTGGAGAATGTAGATCAAATAAGGAACTTTAATTGGAGCTCATTCCTCTACAATGATAGCTCTATAACTCCCTTGATGAGGGCGCAGGACGAAGAGGACGCAATGAAGTTGCGCTCGGCTGGTCCGATGACAAGAGCCCGCGCCAGAGCCTTGGAACGAGCCACACACTCCTTAGTCTCACGGGCTTACGCAAGTGATACGGGTTCATCTAGTCCTAAATGGGTCCTCCTCGTGACCTATGAAGGCTTAGGTGGGGCCTCGTCCTAATCGACCCCACCAAGAAGACGAAGAGTTCGCGGAAGCGGAGCAACAGTGAAGAACTCGGCCCAGAACTCGACCGAGTTCTGGACCGAGTTGCTGCTACAGTGAGGAACTCGGCCCAGAACTCGACCGAGTTCTGGACCGAGTTGTCGGCGCTTTTTCGTTGCTGCTCGAGTGCATTTACAGACAACAACTCGGCCCAGAACTCGGCCGAGTTCTGGACCGAGTCGCGGCCCGCGTCAGCGTTTTCGCTTCGTCGTCTCTTCGTTTGCTGAACAATTTTAATATTATTTTATGTTATTTTTATTTGACCTATTTAAACACTTGAAACCCTAGTTTGTATTCTTTACGTTGGATTTTAGTTTACAAGTTGAGTTCGCTCCTTAGAAGTTGAGTACGCTCCTTCCTTGAATCCTAACGTCAACCCTTCGATCTCCGGATCAACCTATCCCGTAGCTCGTCGCTTCGAGCAAATCATTCACCGTCTCTTCGGTACTCAAGGTCATCTCTTTGACCTCTTCGTCATCTCTTTGACGCGTTAGAAAGGGTTATCTCTTTAACCCTAGGAAAGCCATCACTTTGGCTACGGAGGAGAAGATTCAACCTAGCTTGAGGAGTCAAGATCCTACATCGCGACATCGCCCAGGGGTTGTTCGCATCATACAAGGCCCTCATCAATTGCTCTGTTGCATGGGCAAATAAGAAACAAAAGACTTTCAATGGCAGCTTGCTTCCACTGCAGGTAAATATTACCATTTTGGTGTTTTGATAACTGCATGAGTTAATGTGTATAGATGCATGACTGAAAAGAGTGTTGGTGCATCACTTGCTGTGTCATAGTGCATGAGTAATTATGTGTGTAGCTGCAAGGGTTAAGAGTATATAGTGCATGAGTAATTATGTGAAGGTGCATGAGACAGTGTTTATAGGTGCATGACTTGTTATGTGGAAAGTGCATGAGTAATTATGTTTAGGTGCATGAGAAAGTGTTTATAGGTACATGACTTGTTATGTGTAGGTGCATGAGACAGTGTTTCTAGGTGCATGACTTAGTTTGTGATGGTGCATGACCAACTACATGTCTATGTGCCTTTGTCTGTGTATGTAGGTGCTAGAGTTAGCATTCTGTAGATGCATGAGCCTATTTGTACACGTGCATGACTGAAAAATGTATTGGTGCATGAGTAACTGTTTATATGTGCATAATCTTATGAGTGCATAAGTAAATGTGCATAATCTTATTAATATATATGTGTGCATGAGTCAGAGAATATGAGTGCATTAGTCAGGGCCGCTGAGTGCATGGGTCAATCATTATCTAGTAATATATGTCTCGGCTATACAAGAATTCTATGACTAATTTCTTTTTGAATTATGTTTTCCAGTTGATTTATGTGGACAGACTGAAGTGGAAAGGTCTGAATGTCCACAGAAAATTCCCGATTATCAAGAACTGGACCACCAAGATGCTGAATGATAGGGAGGATGAGGAGATCCTACATGGTGGGTTCGGAATGGATTTCTGCTCAGTAGACCAACCTTCAAAGAACCTGTAGAGCCAAGCGTGAGCAGGGGGGTTAATGAGGCTGAAGAAGAAGAGCTTGATGTTCCAACCGAACCAGCAAATGTCGTGGAAACGGATGAGCAGGTGAAGTGTTTTATGGAGGAATACCTAAGAGAGATAGAAGGCATGGCTCGCAGTGTACGAGCAGTTTTGATGAAAAAGAAGCAAATCCCGGCACAACTGAAGAGAAATAGTGTCTTGTAGACGGTCAACAACCAAGCCGAAAAAATTATCAACGTCAAGTTTACCTCAATAATTCATGATGAGGTGTCTGAGGAACAACCAACCCAAGACACTGAGTTCTGGGATTTAGCTGTGACATGTATGGAGGAGGTTGAGAAAACACTTACTGAACAAAAGGAACACAGCGGGAACATGTTTATTCCCGGGTTTTCAGATCTCATCCATACAATCACAAAAGAGCATGATGGTAATGACGTGCAAGAAGAGGAAGTTGTCAACATGGATGTTGATGAAGAAGTTGTCGTTTCTGACAAGGCTGTTGTTGGAGAAGTTATTGGGGAAGACGTTGAGAAGGACATTGGTAGAGGAGTGGATGTGGAAGATATTGTTGATAAGAGTAATGAGGGTAAGAACAATGACAAAGATACAAAGCAGGCAGGAAATATGGGGGTAAGTGACTCTACAAAAATATTTTGTACATGATTCTCCATGAATGACATTAAGCTTTACTGTATGATACTAATGCTTTTTCTTAATTATTGCAGATGGGTCCAGAAATCCCTAGTTTTGACTTGGGCCTGTCACCAATACAGGTAAAATCTACTTTAAAATTACTGTTGAGGGTGGTGTAGATGCATGAGCCTATTTATATCGGTGCATGACTGAAAAATAATTGGTGCATGAGTAAGTGTTTATGACTATGTGCATGATAGAATATTCCCATTTTGGTGTTTCGAGGGTGGTGTAGATGCATGAGCCTATTTATATCGGTGCATGACTGAAAACTGATTGGTGCGTGAGTAAGTGTTATATAGTTAACAAAAATACTATTTTTTGAAGGTGGAATTAGAACAACCATTTGAGACTGTTGTTGTAGAGGAAGTGGTAGAGAAAGTTGTTGTAGAGGAAGTTGTTGTTGTAGAGGAAGTTGTTGACAAAGACAAGGAGGACAAGGATAACAAGGAGGACAAAGAGGCTAACAAAGAAGTTGAACACAGGAGGACAAGGAGAAGGAGGTTTCTGACAAGGAGGTGGGAGAGAGTGTACAACAACAGGAGGTGGAACAAGCAGGACAAGGAGATCAAGTTGCTGGCAAGGAAGGGATTGAAGAAATTGCAACTCAAAAGCAAAAGAGTACAAACATGGAAGATATTGTATGAGTTAATGATTATTAGTGCATGAATGAATAATTATTGGTGCATCAATGAATGCTTGTTAATGAATATTTGTTAATAACTGTCAGTGCATGAATGAATGCTTTTTGGTGCATCTGTTAATAACTTTTTTCTGTGTGTATGTGTTGTAGGACAACATCACCAAGCAAAAAGTGCAAGACGATAATGTAAATAAGCAACCAAAAAAGGTATATAAAACAAGATGTTTATCTCTGAATTATTCATTGTCTAACTAAGTGTTATCTGTTTCAAACAATTTCACAATTCAAAAAACTTGTGAATGTGGGGTTTATCAGGTGAAATTTGTGTGCAGTTCTGAGCCAAAAGGTATAGTTGATGCTACACCAGCAGAGAAAAGGAACATTTTTCCTTCTGAAAACACAATTTCACCATTTAAGGAGAGAGAGGTAAATATTTCAGAAAGAACAACACCCGATGAGAAGATCATTTACAATTGGATAACTGTTGAAGAAGGAGGGGAAAAGTAAGTACATATTTAATTATATGAATTTGGTTATAACATTTAATAACATGTAGCTAGCTAGTTCACGAATTGTTTTTTTTTTGTTGCAGTGAAGATGTTTTCCGAATGGAAGATACCACTCTCAAGAAAAGGGACTTGATTACACTGGCTGTAAATGCTGAAATAGACAGTCTGTTAATTGATGCATTTACAGTCATGTTAAATGAAAATGAAACATATAGGGGTCGTATGTCACCGTTGAGATTCTTTCTACCGTCATTGACTATGGTAAGACACAACTTTGCAACAATATTATGTTAATTTGTGCTCTAATTTATTAATTTCCATTTTTTTTATTCGCAGACTTTTGCTTGTGATGACACCTTATACACAATGGAGGAGAAATCTATCATATTCACAGATTCAGTGCTAGAAACATTTGCTGCTGTCAAGGGTTTTAAGAACAAAAATTACACAATTAAAAATGTTGATGTGGTAATTATCTTACACTCAGCTTTTACTGGTGCATGAGTATGTTCATCAAACTGCATGAGATTTTTATTATTGGTGCATGAGTTAGTATGTTAAAGTTCATGAGTGATCATGAGTGATCGTGTGATTGTATGTTGGTGCATGAGACAATGCTCAAAAGTGCATGAGGTTTGTTTGTAGGTGCATGGAGTATTGTTTGTTGGTGCATGAGGTTTTTTTATTATTGGTGCATGAGTTAGTATTAGTGATTTTGTGATTGTATGTTGGTGCATGAGACAGTGTTTGTATGTTGGTGCATGAGACAATGCTCCAAAGTGCATGGACCAATGCTTTCAGGTGCATGAAGTATTGTTTGTAGAGTGCATGAACTACTGTTTCTGGGTGAATAAGTGATTACATTTGAAGGAATAGTTGTTGGTGCATGAGGGGTTGGATGTATGTGCATGAAAACTGCATTAGTGTGCATGGGTAAGTCCATGTTGTTATTAGATACTTACAATCTATTTTTCTTTTACTTGTACAGTTCTTTTACCCAATTATTAGCCAAGGGCATTACTATTTGATTGCAATAAATGTTAAGAACCCCAGTTTCCATATCATAGACAACTCATCAAGTGAGAGCGATGACAAGTATGGAAAAGTACCATCTACTCTGGTGAGTATACATTGAGTATAATGATTTTTATAACAATTAAAGGTTTTGATAGACACAAATGTTATAGAGTTTAACCGCTTTATTTGTGCAGAGACATTTGATGGTCAGTTTCTTAATGAATCATGATATGGAAGCCAAAGCTAAAGCAATTGAAGACATTGCAAATGTCCCATGTGAAAGGCTGCAAATGAAATGGAGGGATGGGAAAAACAAAGTTGACTGTGGGGTCTTTCTACTAAGACATATGGAGACATATATGGGCAATGGACTCTCAAGCTGGAATCCTAAACTGAATACGGGAGACAAACTCCAGTTGGCAAAGCTTAGGATCAAGTATTGCTACGCCCTCCTAACCAGCGAGTTTAATGAAAAGAAGGCCAGAGTTGAAGAAATTATTCAAGAGAAGAAAGCTGGAAATGTAGCAGCTGTGCGTGGTCGTGGGCGTGGGAAAAAGAATGTTTCAATGTAATTTTGACTAATCTAGTGAACAGTTTAGGTAATGGTTGTAGGAATTTAGGTAATCTAGCAGATGTTTTCAAGAAACAGTAGGTGTATTTGTAAGTATCGGGTCATCTATCGGATAGTACACATTTGAACAGTATATGAATGTTTCTCATTGAAAGATCAATGCTCATTCAAGCTTTGCAAACAAACTGCATGAGTTGAATTGTAAAAAGTGCATGACTTAAATCTGTTTCAACATGAACAAAATCAATGATTTTGTAATGGTGCATGGGTAATTTGTGGAAAGTGCATGAGTTATTATGTGTTGTTGCATGACTTATTATCTATTTGAACATGGAACAGAATTAGTGAGTCCGTATTAGTGCATGGCGAGTATGTGGAAAGTGCATGAGTTATTATGTGTTGGTGCATGACTCAATATGTGTTGGTGCATGACTCAGTATGTGTTGGTGCATGACTTGTTATGTGTTGGTGCCTGAGTTATTATGTGTCGGAACAGAATAATGATTTTGGTGAATGAGTAGTATATCGAAAGTGCATGTGTCATCATTAGTTGGTGCATGACTAAATTTGTAAAAGTGCATGAATTAATTGATGTTATAACAGAACTAAACAGCCAGGGCTAATTACAAAAAATACCATAAACTACACCAAAAACAAACCATTGATGTTGTACCAGAATTACAAAGTCAATTCTTTTACAAAAACACCATAAGCTACCCCCAAACAAACCTTTGTTGGTGCATGAGTTGATATGTAAAAGTGCATGAGTCACTGTATTTTGGTGCATGAGTGAGTATACATAAGTGCATTTCTTAATATTGAGGACAATATCTGAATACCTAATTTACAGAAAAGAGAAATAAAAGTGCATGAGTCACTATATTTTGGTGCATGATTAAGTTCATAAGTGCATTTCTTAATATCTGAATACCTAATTAACAGAAAAGAGAAATAACAGTGCATGAGTCACTGTATTTTGGTGCATGAGTAAGTATGCATAAGTGCATTCCCTACTATCTGAATACATATAAAATTTGAAACACCTAATTAACATATTGAGCACAAGTCGTGATGTTGTGTCCCGACCTTTTACAAAGAGTACATAATCTTGTCTTCTTCCTGGAATTTTCGGTTCCAACCTCTTGGCCGCTTCTAATACGCATCTTCCTGAACTTGTTCTTTGCCATTTCCGGAGGGTGGACATTCACTTGATCCGGTAACGGGCCTACAAATTTCTTAAACTTATAGTTGATGGCTGATGTTGAGGCAGACGGATCAACTACTTGTGACCTTGTGAGTACAACCTTTTGTTCCTATAAAATAGCTAAAAACTCTTTCAATTTGTCCATATCATCACCAACAATGTCGACACAAGAATACATTTCTGTCATCACTTCAGCCAACAGCCTCTTCTTTTCATCAATTTGAACACTCGCATCATAAATTGCACCATCCACTTCAAAAATTGGTTGTAGAATCGCTTGCTTCGTCCAGCAAGTGTTGATGAGGGTAGGAGGTAAGACAGTTGCATGAGTATTCTTCAAAGCAAAGAAAATATGTCGGCAGGGAAAGCCCATAGTGAGGAAATTATTGCAAGAACAATGATACTCATTACTTGCAACAACTTTCTAAATAGCACAGATTCTGCCAAATTCGTCTTCAACCCTAAAGTGATGGATATCTGCATCTTTTTTCAGTTCATCAAGGCTGCAATGATACGTGCCACTAACAAACGCCTCCTGGACATCATAAAATGCGTTGATAGTGTAAATAGCTGCTAGGTTCTTTTCAAACTGGTAAGGTGTCTTCATCCGTGGAGTGCAGGTAGCGGAATCCATATCACACTTTTTCTGATTATGCCGCTGCGATTCAATTGCACTGCTATACTGCATCATGAACACCACTAGGCTTGATTGAGACCCTATGAAATTTCCAAAAAAAATGTTTTGACTCTCAGACCTTGATGTCGTCCTCAATAAGGACGACAATCTCACATCATGAAAAAATGCAGGGATCCAATAACGCCGTAGCTCAAACATTACTCCTAGCCACTCATGCCCTTGGAAAACAAATTCTTCAAGAACCGAGAACCACTCATTTTCAAACTCAATTGGAGTGAGTTCGTCACTCCAAACAATCTTCTTGAACTTCTTTTGGAACGAATCAATGATAGAAGGATTTGTATTTGGAGGGAACTTAACCTTGTTAGCAACCTTCATCATTATATGCCACATGCACAACCGGTGGACAGAATGAGTAAACACTCATTCAACAGCAGCCTTGACAGATGCAGCTTGATCAGTTATAATGACATGAGGTTCATGGCCCATCGCCTTCTTGAAATTCTCAAATAACCACACATAATAGTCAATGTCTTCATGCAAAAGCAAAGCAGCAGCAAATATAATAGACCTCTTATGATTGTCCACTCCAGTAAATGGTATGAACACCATATTATATCTACAATATGGGGTGCAAGAGTTTGAGCATGTTAGTGCATGAATGATTCAGTAAAGGTGCATGAAGCACCAGGTATAGGTGCATGAGCTGATGAGCGTAGGTGCATGAGTTACCCATTATAATGCATGAGCTGATGAGCATAGGTGCATGAGTTACTCATTGCAGGTTCATGAGTTACTCAGGGTACATGGGATAATCATTTGATCATACATAAATCAGATTACATAAGTAAATGAATGAAAATAAAATTATCTAATCAACTGGTATGTAGCATCAGCTGACACTACATCACCGAAATAAGAGAAACTCTTCCGATTGATAGGATCACACCAAAACAAACGGCATAGCTGGCCCTCCTTGTTTACATCATAATCAAAATAATATGCATTACATCATTCTTTCTTCTTCAAAAAGTCATTGATGACCATTTGAGCATCACTGCCTTCCATGTATGAGTTCAAACCCCTCATAAAGTTCTTGAAGTCAACAACAGTGGCGCCTACGTTAGCATATGAACCCACTAGATTCTTGTACACTTTGTAACTCTTAGTCACACCAATGTTGGATTTAATACAGTTCATCATAATTTCTTGATGAAATGGAGTCACTTGCCTGTTCCCTTTTGAAAAAACCATATGAGACAGCTCCAACATAGCATGTGTATGACCATACTCCAATTTTGTAACACGGTAACCATCATTACCTTCGTACTTGAGCCAACACTTAGCTTCACAGCCACATCTATTAGATATTCTCCTCCTTTTCACAACATCTCCATCTGTCGGGACAACCTGGTTGAACTCGGAATATGGAGAGACAACTTTGTATCCTTCTCTGTTACAAAAAAGGTGCTTCCAAATAATAGTCGACGGTACATCCTTGTTTTTCTTGGTAGAACAAACACGAACAGTAAAACCACATGCCGCTGCATAGGCTTCGTAAAAGGCAATAGCGTCGTTAAGAGTCGGGAAAAGCTGCCCAAGATACGGATTCAATGAATCATTGCACTCCGGAATAATATATTCAGCGGTAATGCTTGGGGAAACAGATATAACATTATGCTTCATTTTATGCTCATCTCCTGACAAAAGAAAGAGTGTAATTAATAATAGAGTATGAGCTAATAAGTGCATGGCCCTATACATAAACGTGCATGAAAGAGTGAATAAAGGTGCATGACTGACGAAAAGAAAGTGCATGAGCTTATAAGTGGACTGCTGACTCAAAGAAAGTGCATAAACGTGCATGAAAGAGTGAATAAAGGTGCATGACTGACGGAAAGAAAGTGCATGAGCTTATAAGTGGACTGTTGACTCAAAGAAAGTGCATGACCATGTCGACTAAGAACGACAAATTCAAGCACATACCTAAAATTGCAATACACAGATCTTAATTGCAATACCTAAAATTCAAAACTGACAAATTCAACCAAGCACATACCTAAATCCCCAAAAACAGAGAAATTCTGCTGAAATACACATACATAAATGCCTAAATACCTAAATACCTAAACAACAAACAAATCAACAACAAATTACAGATCTGTACCTGAATCAGTAGAAGGAGTAACCATGTCGACTAAGAACGACGAGACTAAAACGAAAACAGCAAGAAGAAAATAAAGCACACCGGCGGCAAGACGGAAACGATCGGTCGATGAAACGAGCGAACGGATTAGTTTTATCACGAAGAAGGATGGATTACCACGAAGGAGGATGGATTACAAGTAAAAACGAACCAGCAAGCAACATGGAATCTGGTTTTTTGGAGCGAGCGAAGAGAAGGAACGGCTGAGAACAGTGAAAATTCGAAGGAAAAGGGAAAAGGAAAAGAGAAGGAACGGCTGAGATTAGATGGAGAGGGAAAAGAACGAATGGCTGTGAAGCATCCTCATTCCTATCCTAACACCCTATCCTCATGTGATCTTTATCCAAAAATAACAGGAACGTCCTAGCTTTAAATGAATAAGCTTTTTCTAATAGGAAGCATACTTCATACGGACTGTAACGAAAAACTAAAACAAAAAACATCAGAAAATGAACTAAAGCTCACACTAGAAAGAGGAAATGGAAAGATAATTAATTTGTGCAGAATATATGTTACCGGTAACCTCATCGTCTAATTAAGGGATTTTCCAGGGGGCTTCGATGCCAATCTTCCTTGCGCCTCCAAAGCACTACTCCAAGGCCACCACGACCACCAACGAAAGCTCCGGCGACACCTCGAAACTCCGGCGAGGGAACGAAACTCCGGCGAGCAAGAAAAACGAGTGAGAGAGAGAGGAGATCAGATTTCGGTGCCCCTAAACCCTCTAAACTCGCCACTATATATAGCCAAGGAGAGGAGGCCAGCCCCGACAAGATCGACGGAGGAGCAGGCGATCAACGGCGGGGTGGAATACGAAGCGTCGCTGGCGTGTTGTAGTTTTCCGCGATCGCGGAAAAAGCGCGGAAAATTCTTGTGCCCAGCTTCGCTGAGCATTATTATTCCGCGGTCGCGGAATTGCCCTTTTCGCGTCTGTTTGCCCGGGAAAAGGTTTGGCATGGGTTTAAACCCCGGATTTTAAATATTTGTACTCAAACAAATATTCTAAGCCTCGACAATACGTCGAATGTATTTTCCAAGGCTCAGGGAATTTTTACAGAGATCATACACGTTACAGAAATTCTGAATTTTGCCAAACGCGTCTTGCTTTCCCAACGAGAGTTGGAAATTTACCCAAATACCCTTACTAAAAATGAGGGGTATTACATGATTCCTCTCTCTAATTAATGTAGGAGGTATCTCTTGCTGATCTTCCTCCTATTGGGCGAGGATTTGCAAGCGAGATCTCGAAATTATCGGTCTTTCCTTTCCTGGCAGTTTTGGCGCATCAAGTTTTAAATTTTTGGTCTTCTGGGTTTCCACTTGGGCCGGGTTCGGGCTTGGGTTGGACGATTCGCCAACAGTGCTCACCGACGAGACCCCGAAAGTCGAAGGCGCTTTACCAGTGCCCTCCCTGACATAGCCGCCCCCATTATGCTTAGATAGTGTTCCTTTCTTCCTCCCTTGCTCAGGAAGCATCCACCCGCCATAGGGCTTCAAGAACTCCGGCATAACTTCAGTCCTTGACTGGCACACGGCGATGTTAGATGGAACATTCGAGCATTGGTCCATCACATGTCCAATCCTCCCGCATTTGAAGCATATCATGCGAAAGCCCTCGTACTGGATCTTCCAAACCCTTCCATTCAGTTGGAATTTGGCGAGAAATGGCTTGGTAATGTCCAATTCAACGCTTAATCTGGTGAAACGTCCCCGTTCAGCAGCACTTGTGGTTTTGTCAATCTTCATGAAACGCCCCACATTAGATCCTATCTTATGGAGAATTCCAGCATCAAAGTATTCCATTGAGAGATTTGGGATTCTGATCCATGTCGTGATGAAACGAATAGGCTCCTCTTCCGCTACAAAGTTTGGTCTCCAACTTTGTATAGTTAAATAACTATCACCTATTATCCAGGGACCACCAATCAGCATGTGGTTGAAGTCCTCACTGTTCCGGAACTTGATGACATAGTAGTTGTTTTGGGGTGAAAAGATCAGACGACCTAAATCGCCTTAGACGGGGTAACTAGTCGATCGGGTGATAGAAATCAATCCAAACCAAGTAGATAATCAACAAGTAAAAAGAAAATATGAAATAGTGAGATGATTTTATTAGATATAGTATTGATTGAATCGAATGGATGTACAACTTATCGTAGTAAGACAAGGAATTTTATTGAACTCGACCGGTGACTTCTAGGTTTCGACCGGCGGAAAACAGGCGTGATTGACTCCTGGTGAGCTAGGCTAGAGCAAGTGTGTCTCCGTTTTCTTTCAGAGCAAGTTCGAGTGAGTGTGTAACGTAATCGTATCAGTGTCCCTTCTTTATCTTCTCCTCCCCCATATATGGTAAGTCCTCCTTTTTACCGTTTATGATTTAATCCTATCGTATCTTCAACGCCGAGAGTGATTACAGGGATTCTGCCATTAATTGCTGCTATTACGGTGGTGTTTGAATGTTGTGGCCGTTGCTCAATCTGAGCATTTAATGCTCTGTGGGATCTTTGCGACCTGTCAGATAGTGTTCGACCAGAGAAGCTTCGACGCCTCCTCTGGACTCTCCCCTGTTCCTCTGATCTGTCTTGGGCCTAGGCCTGTTTTGCTCGATCCATCTTCCAAGGGGGATGCTAGGCCCAACAGTAGTCATTCCCGATATCCACCATCGTGAATTCACCCTTTAGTTTCCATTTCAGAACAAGACTCTTCCTTAAGTACATATAGCCAACATTTCTCCCAAAGACTTTGACAATAATGGCATTACGCCAAGGTTGCCGGATTCTTCTTTTTTCCTCCGCGGATAAGAGGATGACAGGGCATGTCGGGTCATCATCTGGTGGAATGGTATCATCCACAATATCACACTCCTGAACTTCCTCTTCCCAGAACGGGTTCGAGTATTCCATCACATGATCATGTGATGTTTCGCCTGTCACGGAATCCTTGTAAGATAGATGCGCCTTACTAGCCGTCCCAGCCTCGGAGTCCCCAAGCATAGGAAAATTTTCCGCAGCCAGGTCGAAACCACGAGGATCGCCACACTTCATCTTCTTTTTGGATCGTTGAAGCAGATTGAGCTCCTCAGGGGAGGAGAGGTAGGAGGAGCCGGCTGGCGACCGGCGATGGTGATCGGGGAGAGGTCATTCCTCAGAGCTGAAGGGTGTAATAATACTTGTGGTTGATGTTTCATAACGAAGTTGTAACAGCCGCATTACAGTTACAATTTTTTAAGTTTGATTTAATCGAATTGTATGCTACGTTATATGGTCTTATAATGGTTACTATTTGTAATTATGATAGTGCTTAGCCACATACTTATTGAACTATAAAAAGAAACATATTGAACTAACTTTTTAAATTAAATCTATATAGTACATGTTAAATAATCATTTTATTGTAAGTTTTTATCATTGCAAATCATGTTTTTGGAAGTTAATACAAAGCACATTTGCTATTATTATCGACAAATTGGTGGATCTAGAGGGAAAAAATTAATATGGCATTGAATTTGAAAGCTTTGCTAATACAAGTTTAGAGGTTCATTGTTCCTTTTGTAATGTACCACTTCAATATCAAACTGTTTCATTTTTTATAACTCTTTCCCTCATTCATACTTTTCATAATTTTATGTATTTTTTTAATCGGTTTTTCTAGTGTGTCCATGGGCACATGCTAACAAGCTTAAATAAGAAATTTATCTTTAAAATATTATCTAATAGAGAATTGATAAACCCTTAGCAAACAAGATTAAACTAATAGCTAACTAAATAATTATCAAAAAAAAAGAATTCTTAGAGTGTGTCCATGGACATACACTAGAAAAAATATTTTTTAATACATAAGTCTCTATGTAACTACAATCAGCATGATATACATCAGCATGATATACATCAGCATGATATACGATCACATATTCATTTAAATGTGCCAGAAATATAATACATACGTACAAATTGTACCCACAATCTTCAGAATTGTGAAGTATGACCTAAATCAACCATTGACTTAAACATTACTTTATATGTTTTTACCTTTATAGATTGATATAGATATATCATATATATAGAGAGATATATCATATATATAGAGAGATATATGTTTATTGATTTCATTTTTTATTCATTTAAATTATTATTTTTAGGTTTAATGGATGAGACATTGATTGTTAAAATATCTACTTTATATGTTTATAGATAGCTAGATAGAAGATTACATGGATTGTATTATATTCATGTATTTTAATTTTCATACACGCGAATAATATATGTAATATATTCATGTATTTTATATTTTATTACACGTGAAGAATAGTTTTTCCACTTGAATAATGTGAAATTCATTTACATTTGAATGATGATTTTTTATAATTTTACTCTAGTTTTGTGATAAGATGTAGTTTTGTGATAAAATGATGATATGAATTGATATATTAAAAGAAAAAAAAATTGAAAAAAAAATCATTTGGGAGGACGGGAATTAATTGCAAAATATTGTTTTATGATAAAATGATTCCATGGATTGATATGTTAAAAGAAAAAAAAAATATTTTAATTATTTAAGAGGATGAACATTAATGATCTAGGATTGCACTTTACATTATATATAGATATAGAGAGTGAGTTTCCCATACATTTGGTCATTATGGTACAATATGTGAAATATTATGGGACATTGGATCAAGGAGATGGAGGGCTGAGATTAAAAGAGGTGAAAAATAGTGAATAGTGATGCGGTGACATAATCGTAAATACAGTGAACTTTTTTTTTTTTCCGGCCAACAACTTTTTTTTTTTTGCCTCTGATCGGTTTGGAATAGACAATTATTGACGTTCACATATAAGTACTAAATGTTCATTATTCTATGTTGTCAAGTTTATATATAACATGTTCATGTTCAAACACATGTCTTTGCACATTTAGAGCTTATGTGTGAACTTCAGTACACAAATAAATGAACGGTAAGAGCTTATTGGTGAACCTTCTATATAAGTTATTTCATAATGATCAGGGGACGGAAAAAAAATATTGACAAAAAAAAATTTGAACGACCGAGATCACTTCGCATTTCGCACGAAAATGGTATTTTGCACGGAAACCCAAATCTAGATATAGATGTGCACTGTAGTGTTGTTCATCGCATCACAATATAAATGAGCGTGTAGTGATGTTCACTAGACGAATGTACATCATAACACAACACAAATGTGCATCGACACACAAAACACTACAAAAATGCCTAAATAGCCATAAATTTAACCGTGGGCTAGCCATGCAATTTGCCACGGTAAATATTCGTCACAATTTAAATGTATACTAAAAGTTCACACAATTCACATAGAAACGTTACTCCTAAATAAACATCTACATGTATATTTTTCATTTTAATCTAGCGAAGACTAGACTCTAATAATATTAATATGAGTTTTATTATGAGTAAAATATCTGTATAGTTAGATAAAGTATACGTTGCTATCCAAAATCCTAATTATAACTTTATATGTTAACTTCTCATCCTAGACACTACATCTATATAGGCTTTTTTTAGGGAAACTAAGCTTGCATTAAAAAGGAAAAAGTTACAACAACTTACAAGTCAAAGTCATTGGCAGTTGAGAAATATGTGTAGAAGAACATTGCCATAGGAGGCAAGGAAAACCCATGTTAGGCGGCTGCATGAGCTAGAGCATTATTCTTTCTAGGGACAAAACCAAGATTACATGAAATAAAATAACACAAAAGACTTTTAATAAGAATACAAAACATAGAAGAGGAATTCCTAGCAGGAGAAGCAGTTGCTGGAGAACAGCAGCGAAGAGCAATTGATTTGCAGTCAGTCCAAACTTCAAGCTGGAGAATTCCAAATGAATACGCAGTTTCCAAACCCCAGAGGATAGCTTTAGCTTCCAGAATCTCAATAGATGTTTTAGGTTTTAAAAACTTACTCCCTAACACAACTAAATAGCCTTTTGAATCTGTCAAAATGAAGCCTACAACAGCTTTACCATCAGCGGACAAACTAGCATCACACATAAGCTGAGGACATGAAAAGGAAGGATTAAATGACATTGGAGAATCAACATGAACACCCAGCTGCAAATGAGAAACCAAAGGAGATGGAACAGAACTAGGCAAATGAAAATTTATCCAATGCAAGAGAGCAGTTGGTTCCATAAACTTGCCTTTAAAAATTCTTGTGTTTATGTTAAACCAAAGTGCCCACAAAGATGTAGCCCATAGAGCAAGATCAACAAGCAAGAGAATATCAAATACTAAGCACCACCAATCCCAGAAGCTCCTTGGACAGAGAGCAATGACTTGATTGAGTTGTGGGAGAAGTCTTCAAAAGGATGCAACAAAGGTACATTTTTTTAAAATGTGCAGCAAAGATTCAGGTTTATGCTGACAGAGAGAGCAAATATCAGATTGCACAATCTTCCTAAATTCAAGTATTTGCAAACAAGGAAGATTTTTTTTTATTGATCTCCAAATGAAATTCTTGTAACACCCCCAAATATCCTCTTGGAAGTATTACTGTCAGTGACCTCAGATATAACATCCCGAAGTCACCCCAGGCTTTTCCAGTTGATATAAACCATCAAACCACAATTATAATACCAAATATCATAACTTTTATTAAAACCAAAGTCTCGAAAATATAACATGATTCCAAGAACTTTAAAATACAATATCAGAATTATTACAGCGGAAGTCTTTAAACACAACATATTTAACACAACGGAAGTCTTTTAAACAAAGCGACAAAATAACTTGTCAAAATACCGTTCATCTTCATAGTCGTTCTAGCCTTCTTAGATCTGCAACATACCTGATGTGCTGAATCGAACGAATGACACCAGCCAACCATGCAAGGGAATTATCGGTTGGTTAGTCTAATGAAAGACCATGCAAGGGTACAAAGCAGAGTGGTCCGAAGTAGTCGTATTAGGTTAGACTCATCGATCCTCGAATAATAACCGATGACGATAGTCAACCATCATACTCCTACTGGAATATATCAAAAGACATGAACAAAAGAAGATTCTGGAGATCGAGTCTCACAGCAATCAATCCCAAAAGAAGACTCCAACGAAAGTGAGTCTTATATGAAGCATGACAAATGTTGGGAAACTTAATTAATAATATTCATACAAGCGTTCAAAAACGACTTGATGTTTCGGCTCACAACCAACATCACCGCCCCAGGGCGAATCCGGATTGGAAAGAGAACTTTACTCTGATCAAAGTCAAGACGAGATTTCCTAGCTGCACTATTACCTAGCTGCACTACTCGCCCGAGGGTATATTTAATTATATGCGACTAACGGCACTTATCTTATTTAATTCCAAAACGATCACCACGTTATAAACTTTTATCATGATCAGCTCATCCCGAGACGAGAGATCTCTTGGGAGCAACTCCCGAGATTTGCTCCCGAGATATATGTGACACTAGCTAAGTGCACCACCTCTATATCCGAGTATAGAGGCTAGTCATGACCCACCAATGGTATTAGGGTCTCAATGCCCTTTTCTCCATTTAATTATCAAGAAACGACTGGACCTCCTGGGCCTCAGTAAACGTTCTTACGAATACTCGTGCTAACTAAATAGTTCAACACAGTCAACAATCATGTCAAATCAAAGCCATCAAGGCCAACATCATAGATCTATCAATCTATGTATATATATCAAAATAGCGTTGCTACTAACAGTATATGCAACCTATTATAATCTTTCATATGAAATTCATATTTAAAATCCACACAAAACCATTACGAACATAATAGCGCTGTATCTAGCAATATACAACCTATTATAACAGCACTTCTTTTCATCAAATTATTTATCAAAACTATTCCCAACATAAACAGTAAACAAAACAGTAATCATTCCAAATTAATTAACAACTAAACAATTGATATTTAATGGGAAATATGGAATGATGAGCAAGAGCGAACCGCCACTTGCCTTAGATCCGACGAAAGCTTTAGCAAAGCTTAGAGACAACGGGCTCCTGGGTCCGAAACAGGGACAGATCTGGAATAATAAATCCCTAATAAACGACCCATAATGAGACCCTAAGTTAAATTCAATATCCACATAATTGAATCTAAAAGAATACGAAAAGAATCGAAGGAACCGAGCCTCGCCCAAAGCCAAACACCCAAGAACACACACTCGGACAAGGCTCGCCGCAGGTGCGGTGGAGCCTCTGCCGCGGGTGCGGCCAGGTTACAGTGGCGAAGGTCGTGACAGATTTTCGATGTAGAACTCACCCAAATCAATTCGTTCGACTTTGATTCGTTCTTGGTTTGATCTCCCAACACCTTAGGCCTTGAATACCACTTAGGAGCACCTTTCTAACACTCAAAAGGGATTCGGATCTCTCCTCAAACAAAGCTCAAAAGCTTGGCACAACAGAGGAGAAAACAGAGGAGGAAGAAGTGAAGTGTCTTTGACTTCTGATTCGACCCCTTTTATAGCCCAAGAACGAGCTTCCTCAGAGGGAACAAGCAAGGGGACAAGCCGGGGACAACAAGTGGATCCACTTGCTCGGCCAAGGATAAGATTTTCAGAAATCTTATCGCGACGAAGATGACGTTCACCGCGGGGTGCGGCAGGGTGCGGTGGCCTCTTGTGACCGCCTCGCCGATTTGGCCTTCACCGCGGGTGCGACAGGGTGCGGCCAAGGTGCGGTCAAGGCCAATTTCGCCCCTTTTTGTCCTTTTCAAACATGGGTTAATTATCTTAACTCCGGGTTAAATATATTCGTATCCAAACGACTATTTAACCCCAAAAATACATCCACTGTATTTATATTACTCAGAAAAATAATTTCAGAGATCCAACCCATTACAGAATGTCCGAACTTCTCTGAAATTAATCCGACTTGTAATACTGGAGTTGGAAAATTTCCAAAATATCCTTAAAATATATGGGATATTACAATTCTGAACGTTTGGAATCGCATCAAGTTTCCAAATCTTCTTCCAGAAAGCAACTGGATCAGGATGACCCGATGAGGAAGAGGATTCTGCATCATGAGCAGAGTTGATCACTAATCTGTAGGCAGATTTAACAGTATAAACACCGGTTTTAGAATAAAACCATCTGAGCATATCGACTAAATTAGTTGAGACACATTGAACTTGCTAAATGAGGTCAAGATCACAATTGAGCAATCCAAGTTGCAAAGCCTCCCAGTTCCAATCTGATGAAGACCAATAAAAAAAACCAACCACTCGTAGATGATTTTCCCGAGGAACTGGAGGAGAACTTAAAGTGAAAGAGTGTGGCCGAGGCAACCATCTGCCAGACCAAAAATTGACATTCAAACCATTCTCAAGCTCCCAGTAGATACCCTTCTTTATGATCCAAATTGCTTGTGAAATGCTTCTCCAAATGAAACTAGGTTGAGATCCAACAGAAGCATTAAGAATATCAGTTCTAGGAAAATATCTTGCCTTAAGAATGAGAGCCACAACTGAAGAAGGTTCCAGTAGAATCCTCCAAATATGATTTCCCAGGAGAGCAAGATTAAAAGCCTCGAAGTCTCGGAAATCCATGCCATCAGAATCTTTGGGAGTACATAAATCATGCCACTTTGCCCAGTGAATTTTCCTCTGGCTTTGGAACCCCACCAGAATTTTGAGATAATAGAGTCAAGTTCATAACAAATGAAGGAAGGAAGCTTGAAACAGCTCATGATGTAAGAAGGTATTGCTTGAAGGACAACCTTAATAAAAACCTCTCTGCCGGCTTGAGAAATGGAAGAGCACTTCCAACCTTGAGCCTTTGATCTGACTCTATCAACTACTTGGGAAAAAAATTCTTTTTTTGATCTTTCAAAGACATTTGAAAGACTGAGATACTTGTCATGAGATTCAACCTCACCAAAGTCAAACTTACATCTATATAGTTAGAATTTCCTTAGTTTATTATAATAAGCCATTACAACAAGATTTTATAACTTAATTAAATAAAACAAATTTCAAATTTTACACCACTTAAATAAGTTTAGTAAAAATTAAGTGGGTAATGTAAACAAAATTTGGGTAACTCGTGACATGTTTGTTTCCATAATACTATATAATTCGAATATGGTACATAATGCGACATAATTAAAATTAAACTCGAATTTAAATAATATTGTAGAATTGAAGGAAGGACATATGGAGAGACTGTGCACCCAACTTATTTACTCCGACAACCCCACTCTGTGCCACCATTTCTGCATTTACTCTCTCTTCCGCTTCCAAATTTCTCCCCCCTTTCTTCCTCTGCAACTTCCCGTTAATTAATTACTTTCTTCTTCTTCTCAAATTCCTTCATTTTAATTTTATTCCAGGAAAGATAAAACAAACAAATGGCTCTTCCTTCCCCATCCTCAAGTAGTAGAAGAAGCAGCTGCGACTCGCCGGAGTTCGAATTCAACCCTTCTTTCCCCTCCCCCACCTCCCTCCACTCCGCCGACCAACTCTTCTTCCGCGGCCTCCTCCTCCCCCTCCACCTCCTCCCCCTCACCAATTCCGATCCCCTTCCACTCAATCCCTCCTCCTCTGAAATGGTCAATTCCGTCTCTGCAGAGTCCTCTGAATCAGACCCCCCTGCTCCCGCCGCCGACCCCTCCCCGTCGATCCTCTCCGCCGGAATCACCGCCTCCAAGCGGTGGAGCCACGTCTTCAAGAAAGCCGACAAGAAATTGGCCCCGGATAACGAAGACAAGAGCAAGAACAAGGAGAGCCACAAAAACAGAGACAAGGAGAAGAAGAGAGAGATTCGGAAGAGCGGCGCCAATTCCGCGGAGCTCAACATCAACCTCTGGCCCTTCTCCCGGAGCCGTTCCGCCGGGAACAACTCCGGCGGCGGCCGTACTAGGTCGGCTTCAGCGGCAACGAGGAAGGTAAGCAGCGCACCCTGTTCCCGCAGCAACTCCGCCGGAGATTCCAAGACACGCCGGAGTTGGCCCGTCAGCCCCGTCCGCGCCGGCGGGATCCACCTCGGCCGGACTAGCCCCGTTTGGCAGCTGCCTCGGACGTTGTCCGGAAAGGCGGCGGAGAAGGGCAAGAAGGAGGCTGGGGAAGTCAGTCGCCGGAGTAAGGCGGTCAAGGCCGCCGGAGGTAATAAAGGTAGGGTCTTGAGTTTGAGCGTTCCGATGTGTATCGGTTACCGCCATCACTTGAGCTGTCGGAGCGATGAAGCGAGCGTAGCTGGCGGCGATAGCGCCGGAAACGGCAGTGGGGAGGACGGCGCTGGCGGTGGTTCCCGGATTTCTGGGGGTAGTGGCGGTAATTTGTTTAGCCTACGAAGCTTTTTCACTAAGAAGGTGTATTAAATTCAAGATAATTTCTATTTATTTATTATCTTGTTTCCGTAACAAGTTTGAATATTTTTAGTATATAGTCTAAAGTTTGTAGTTGTAGAATTGGGGAATTTTTAAATTGCCCCTGTGAAGATTACAGCTACACGGTGCACCTTGTTCTGTTTCTGTATAATTAATGTAATGATGTTTAGGATTATTGATGACTGCTGTTTAATTTGTACCAAAATTGACCATTTTGTATGGACGAATACTCTTTTAAGTTTAAGCTATGGTTTGATTACTTCTTATGGAAGTTTTGGGGAGACATGAGGATGAACTTGAAAAAGGCTGCAAATGCTTTGCAGTTTCTAAAAAGCAACGCATAGAAATATGAGATGTCGCTGTATTGCCTCCGTCCCATATTATAAGCAACATTTGGAAACGCGTCACTGTTCATCGTTGAAGCTTCGGTTTAAGATTTCTTCTAATATATAAAAAAAAACATAGTCATGTGGGGTTTTGTTTGATTCGTCTCAACGAGTACTTTAATAATATCAAAAAATTATAATTTTTAGGGTTATGTAATTAGAAATATTAACGATACAAAACCCGTCTCAGCGGATGTGCCCGAGTCAAATGGGGCTTATATTTTGGGACAGAGGGAGTAGTATACTCTCCGTTCCATTGAATTTTTCCTGTTTTTTTTTTTTTACACTATTCATACTTGAAGAGAATCTTTGAGATTTTTTCCAATATATAAGAAAAAACATTATCATGTGGGGTCTTGTTTGATTCGTCTTAACGAGTACTTTGATAATATCAAAAAATTATAATTTTTATTAATATATAATTAGAGATATTAATGATACAAAACTCGTCTCGACAAGTGTGCCCAGTCAAACTGGGAACTTCTATCTGGGACGGAGGGAGTATAATATTCGACAAAAAACAAACAATAAAATATACTGGTAAAAAAAAATTGTTGATGAAAACGGGAATCTTAACTATTAAACTGATAACAGTTTACAAGTCAAAGCACTTGGCATTTGAGATACATGAGAAAAGGATACCATTGTCATGGAAGGTAAGGAAAGACCAAAATGAACAGCAAAGTGAGCAGGACGATTACTAAGTCTAGGGATAAACCGAACATTACAAAAAGAGAAGGAAAGTATAAGACTTTTAGCTAACGTAGATAGCAAACCAAAAGACGACCTAGGCAAAGGAATTTTGATTAAGCATGCATTAACCAGAATTTTACACTCAGTTCCAATCTCCAAATTTGAGATGTCATGACTTCTAGCAATTTTGAGATCCCAAATCATGGCTCTAGCCTCCAATGATTCAATGACTGTACTTGGTT
Organism: Rheum nobile; assembly: GCA_027886185.1. Taxonomy (NCBI): domain Eukaryota; kingdom Viridiplantae; phylum Streptophyta; class Magnoliopsida; order Caryophyllales; family Polygonaceae; genus Rheum; species Rheum nobile. The sequence goes on along the minus strand of WOAB01000731.1, from coordinate 155,299 downwards.
TTAATGATTTACTCCCGAGTACAATCAGAGAACCATCAGGACGATTGAGCACAAAGCCACAAGCAGCCTTTCCATCTCTTGATTGACAAGCATCAGAAGTAAGATAGCAAAGGTGGTGAGATGGAAAAGACTGGGGAATGCCCGAAGAATGAGAGGATAAAGCATGATGAGGCAAGGCATATTGGTTCAACAATTTGGAATTGACAAAGTGAAGTAGTTGTAGAGGATCCCAACAAGAGTTATCAAAAACTTTGCAGTTCTTGTAATGCCAAAGTGTCCAAGAAGAGACAACTCATAGATCAAGATCAGAGGCAGACAAAGAACCTGAAACAAAAGACCACCATTCCCAGGCAGAAGTTGCATTATAACTAAGCACTGACTGAAGCAAAGGGATCAAATTCCAAAACGCCTTAGCGTACGGACAACATTTCAAAATATGCAAAACTGATTCTGACTTAGAACAGCAGAGGGTGCAAGCATCATAATGAGTCACTTTCCTGAATTTGAGCATCTGAAGAGTAGGGATGAAACTCCTGAAAGCGCGCCACAAGAAGTTCTTCACTCTCGGGATGACATTCAGGTTCCAAAGCTTCATCCAGAGTTTAGCAGAAGATGCAAGAGTATCAAAAGATTTGATAATTCAGCATGATTCCTGGAATTCAAAATGGCCTTGTATGCAGATTTGATAGTAAAAGAGCATTTCTTGGAGAAAAACCATCTCCTAATATCATGTGTGTGTGGATAGATAAGTTGGAGTTGATGGAAGAGCTCAAGATCACATTTTAGCATTCTGGAATGAAGTTCTTTACACTTCCAGTCATCCAAACTCCAGTCATAGAAATCAGAAACCAAAACATTGCTTTCAGTTGGATTTGTTGGTGCAATGATAAGGGAGAAAGAGTGTGGTCTAGGAATCCACTTATCATTTCAGAATCTAATACTTTGCCCATTGTCAAGCTCCCAGAGACATCCCATATTCACCACACGAATAGCTTGATGGAAGCTCCTCCACATGTAGCTTAGATTAGTTCCCAGTGAAGCATCAAGAATAGAACAGTTTTGGAAGTATCTAGCTTTCAATATGAGACCAGCAAAAGAATTTGACATCTCAAGAATTCTCCAAATCTGCTTGGCAAGTAGAGCAAGATTGAAAGCATCAAAATCCCAGAAACCTATACCTCCACAATCCTTAGGAAGACATAGATTTTTTCATTTTGCCCAATGGATCTTGTGATGATCTTGAGAGCCCCACCAGAAATGACTAACAATAGAATTCAATTCAGTGCAGACAGAAGCTGGCAGACGGAAGCAGCTCATGATGTAGGATGGAATAGCCTGGAGAATGGATTTAATAACAATCTCACGAGCAGATTGAGATAGAGAACTAATTTTCCATCCTTTTGATTTTTTTCCTGACCCTTTTCTAGAATTTGCTGAAAGACAACTTTCTTTGATTTCCCGATCACTGTTGGAAGGCCCAAATATTTATCATGATCATCAACCTCACGTAAATCAAACAGATGCAGCAATGAATCTCTTTGAGGTCTAGAAACATTTGGGCTAAAAGAGATTTGACATTTCAGGTTGTTCACAAGTTGACCAGTTCCACATTCAAAGGAATGAAGAAGGTTTTTGATAGTCCGGGCTTCCTGGTAGTTGGCTCTGGCAAAGATAATGCAATCATCCGCAAATAACAGATGAGAGATATGAGGAGCGGAAGAAGCAACCTTAAGGCTAGGGGTGTTCATCCGGTCCGATGGACCAGATTTTTGGGCATATGTGGACCGAAGACCGGATTTAATTTTAAAAAATAAAAAAATTAAATTCTTATTTAAAATCTATAAAAAAATCTATAAAAAAATATTTATAAAACATATATACTCCTAACTTATTAAATTTTAAAAAATATCTACAAAAAAATACATATAAATCTCTAAAAAAAATATATAAAACATATAAATTACAAAATTTTTTTTTTTTTTTTTAAATTTCGGTCTTCCGGTCCGGACCGGATTTTTTCCGGGTTTGGACCGGACCGGAAACCGATTTTGGGGAAATGGTGGACCGGAGACCGGACCGGAATTTTACCGGTCCGGTCCGGTCATTTCCGGTCCGGTCCGAAAATCCGGTCCGGTCCACCCATGAACACCCCTACTTAAGGCCATGAAGAAGACCAGCATCATGATTTGTTTTTTTTGATAAAGTAAGAATTCGAAGTGAAACTTCGAGAGGCCAGAAACTGGCAACCGGACTAGCCGGTAATACAACAACAAACAAGAAATGCAAAGACAAACAACAAACGAAACAAACTAAGACATGATAAAACAAAACAACCTAGAAATGAGGTGAGTAAAGAACAAACAACCGATGTGCCACCGGAAGGATGGTCATCCTCTACCATGCCGGAACTACAACTCGATTCATCATCAAGGTAAGCTTCATCATCCAAAGTGTGCCTCGCAACAGAAACGAAAAAAAAAACCAAACAGATCCACAAGTTTTACCCTCCTCCTTCTCACCCCCAAACCCACCCATCACTGTAAACAGGATTACGGATCCAATCTGAGGAACCGAAACCCCCAACAAGAGGAAGGAGGGGGTCGCTGGCACAAATAAACGCAGGCAGGAGAAGGAGGCGGGAGGGGGGTCGCCGGCGTCTTCCCGGCGAAGGCGAGGAGAGGCGACGTCTTCCCGGTGAGGCATCTTCCCGGCGAAGGCCCAGATCTACTTCGACGGGTGCCGATGAAGCGCGGGTGCCGGTGAGGCGGCGCGGATGTCGGTTGGCGCGGATGCCGGTGGTTTTGAAATTCCTGGGAGTGAGCGGCGGGGGTGGTGCGGATCGGAGGCTCGGTCGGAGCGGCGGGCCAAGCTCGGTCGGAGCGGCGGAGGGGGTCTTCAGCCCAGCCAAAGCTAGGGCCGGCTCCCATGGGAGCGTTTCTGCTTTTTTAAATCAAAGTCCGGAAACTTGGATACGCATCATGATTTGTTTTAATTAAGCTTGACAAGCCTTTCATAATAAGGAGAAATAAATAAGGAGATAATGGATCTCCTTGTCTAAGGCCTCTTTACGGAACAAAAGAGTGAGTAGGGGATCCATTGAGTAGGACAGAAAAGGTGATAGAGCTCACACATTTGAGTATAGGATCAATCCACTGATCACAGAACCCCATATGCTGCATAATACTCTTTAAAAAGGATCATTTAACTCTGTCGAAGGCCTTTATCATGTCAAGCTTAATAGTCATGAAACCTATCTTTTCAATTTTCTTCTTTTTGATGTAATGAAAGCATTCACCAACAACAATAATATTATCAACGATGGATCGCCTAGAAATGAAGTCTCTCTGATTCTGACTAATGGAGTCAACCATTAAGACTTTCATCCTCTTAATATAGATAGATGGTTCAAGGTTAGTGAACTCCTAAAAAATCGAGAATCATGGTATTAATACAGTATTTCTGAATATATACAGTGTCCATTATTCCACTACATGATATATATTAAATATAGCTCGTTCGATTATTGATTAAGAAAAATCAATTATTATTATTATCATCTTCAATAAACCTAAAAAATGTGTATTACGTACTGGAGTTGCTGTGCTGTCAGATAATTCTGGTTGGGCGCATATGTGCATCAGTGCATGTGCCTCTCACTCTCTCGCATCTACTTTCTGGTTTACGGAATACATTTTATATACTTTCTGGTACGAGTAAATTTTGTATTTTATAATAAAACACACACTAAAACTATTTTTATGAAAAGTTTATACCCATCCATGCACTAATATCTATCTTTCTGTTCACACTGTTTTAAAAGAAAATTATCCATTAAACCAACACATTACTACGGATAATTAGTTACTTTGTCTCCATTTAACTTCGAGTTTATTTTACGGAGTAAAATTGTCACTTACGGAATAATTAATTATAAACATTTTTTTTGGTCAAAAATTAATTATAAACATTAACCCAATGAAAAAGTGTTGAAGGGGGAGAGGCCAAGGGTGCAAACCGTAATTATTACAGAGTACTTACGTAACTCAATGTATAATTACCAAACAATCTGAAATTAAGGATACGTTTGAATTACGCATTATCTGACATTATAATGTCAAAAACTGATATTATAATATCAAAAACGATATTATAATATCAGTTTTTGACATTATAAGGCCAGATAATGTGTAATTCAAACACACTCTAAGTTCTCTTTCAAAAGAAAAGTATTTATTATATTAGACAAATGTGCTAAGTCGAGAGGTTAGTAAAACCGCCATTAGAACAAGGAAGGAAGAAGACAACGCCACAATCAAAGAGTTTAAGCGATTTCAAGAATATGGTAAGCAAAGTACTAACGAAAAGTAGTGCCATCGAAAAGCAAGTCCAATATGACATCTTTTAAAGCAGTGTAAAATAGACCATCTTAACGTTATTCCTAATTGAATTGGAAAATTTTAAAGCCTCGAACAAAAACACTACCAAAACAACTCGGTCCATACCCTAAATCAGTTTCACCATCTTTAACACTTAACAGCCACCCGTGAGGTTGGCTTGACATTGAAATATAAAATAAAACCTATACTACTAACTTTCTTATTCGATAAACAAATAACTACTAACACACAAGCAGATAACAACGAAAAAAACACCTTCCCCCACGTGCTCCTCTTGTCATAAATCATAATTATTGTGGTACATACTGCATATGCAATTGATTTAGATGCATGGTTTGTCATTTTCCCTTTTGATCGCAATTATGGATCTATTATTATTGGGCCTGTTGATTTAGCCCATCTCACTAATGTTCTTTTTGGCCCATTCACTTGCCTGGTTGGGCCAAGCGTGGGAATCCACGAAACCTACCTCACTCAGTTCGCTGCAATGTTATCTTCCCATTTGGGAGAAAAAATTGAATTCGGGGGTTGTTGAAACCTGATTGAAAGCTTCCTCCTTCCTGTTGCAACAACGAAGGGGAATCAATCAAAATCCAATTATCCATGGCGTCGAAGGACAAGAAGGTTCCGAAACCTTCCAGTAGTCGGAACGACAGAATTCGCACCCTTGCCGATCTGAATCGCCCCTCCGGCCCCGATTCCGATAGTGATTCCGACAGCCCTCAGGAGTACTATACCGGCGGTGAGAAGAGGTCGGCCATTTCTCTCCCTCTGCGCTTAGTCCTTTCGAATTTATTTTCTCTGTCTCTAGCAATCAATTTTATCGGCAATTCCTATTGAATGAAGTTTTATTCAGAAGCTCAGATTTTTGTCCGAAAACCCTATAATCGATTTCTAAACAGTACTTAATTCTTATGCCGTGATAATTCTGTATAATAGGATGATTGTGTGTAATGTTAATTTAGTTTCCGTTTCAATTGTGGAGGATTACACCTTTATCTGCTAAATTGCGCGCATGTGCTCAAATGTAACCGATTAGGGGTTTTGTAGGATCATTCTATGTGATGGCATGACATGAAATTCTTTGGGAGGAGTATTGCTGATTAGCCGAGTTGTCATGCTGATTATTTGTTTCTAGTAAGGAGAGTAGTTATCTATGATCTACCAAAAGTCTCATTGTTTTGAATTCTCAAATTATGGGAAGAGGCTTTTGTGCAAGGCTGGAACATGAGATTTCAAGCTTGGCATCTTGTAACATTTTTGCCTCAGTGTGTATGAACCACAAGTTTCTTTAGCATTATGTACAACTTGCATATCAACCTCAGTATTTGCGACCAGCCATATCTTGGGAGTTTCTTGCTTAATTGTGACTTTTTGTTGTATGTGCAGTGGCATGCTTGTGCAAGATCCTACAAAGAAAAAGGATGTGGATGAGATTTTTAATCAAGCTAGACAATTGGGAGTGGATGAAGCGCCCGTCGGTGGCCTACAATCATCTTCAACCTTGAGAAGCTTCACAGGGACTGGAAGATTACTGTCTGGAGAGACAGTATCTGCTGCAGTTCCTCAGCAGCCCGATGCCATTGTCCATGAAATTGTTTTCTGGCGGAATGGCTTCACTGTTAATGATGGCCCCTTGAGGAGATTAGATGATCCTGAAAATGCACCTTTCTTAGAGGTAAGGATGTGAGAGTTGATCCTCAAAATTGCCCCATTTTTCCTTCTTTGCAACTATTCTTGTAACTTGCTGTTATATTTCCATTTACAGAGCATCATGAAGTCTGAATGTCCAAAGGAACTTGAAGCTGCTGACAGAAGGTCCTCAGTGCATGTCAGACTTACCAGGAAGGATGAGAATTACTCTGTAAGTTAAGCTTCAATGATAATGACCCATTATTTGTTCCATACATGTGTTGCTACTTGCTAGACAATAACAATTGGTGGTGTGATAGTTTCTGTTTAAGCTTGTTATACATGTAACTGAAAAATTCCACCACTTAGGAAATTGTCATTCTCTAGCTACATGATAGCACCATTGGAATCCCTGACTAGGGTGAATGACGTGCCACAAATCCTCATTTTATTTCTCCTTGGCAGGAGCCCGAGAGGAGCAATGTTTCCTTCCAGGGCGTAGGAAGAACACTTGGTGGAAGCACAGCTCCAGCTTCATCGGACCCAACACTCGAATCTGCAACTGCAAGCAGCTCTGCACCACCTGCTGCTAAGCTTGTTGTGGATGAAACCAAGCCATCAACTTCAATTCAGCTAAGGTTGGCAGATGGTACCCGTCTGGTTGCACACTTCAATCACCATCACACAGTTGGCGACATTCGTGCCTTCATTGACGCATCAAGGCCAGGAGGGAACAGGTCGTACCAGCTCCAGACGGTGGGATTCCCTCCCAAGCAACTCAACGATCTTGATCAAACCATAGAACAGGCAGGGCTCGCCAATTCAGTCATCATCCAGAAACGTTAGCAAGCCAGCCAAGCAGATGTTGGTACACAAGCGGCGACGTCTTTTTTGCATTGCAAAATCAAACTTTTTGGTACAGACCTTACCACATCTGGATAATCTGTGTGGTTTATTCTATATTATTACAGGGTATGTGAGATGATTATGCCGCTGTGATGCCATAATTCTGGATACTTATCCATGCCATTGTTAATGAATGTACTGAAGATACAAGACACTGCTGTGTTATCTAAATCTATAGTTGATCAATTCAACTATTTTGGTTATACGCAATTATATGGTCAAGAGTTTCCCAGGTGATTCAAATCCTCAATTTTGATGATGCAACTAGGGCATGAAGGAGTAGAGAATTGTCAATTCATTCTTTAACCTCCTCTCTACACATATAGTACTGCTGCTGTACTGTACTGTACTGTACTGTATATGCTAAAGCTCATGTAAACTCAAAAAACAAGGAGACAATTTATGCAATTGAGAAAGAAGTGGGGGCCCTTTGCAATATAGTGAGCATCTCACGCTCCTACACTGAGCAGAGTTTAGCTCCGTTCATAGTTGCTTTGGATAGGACAAGCAAAAGGATTATCTGTCGGCCGGCCAAAGTGTCCGTTTTGTGCTTAATTTTTCTGCCAAGAATATTATTATTGGAGTATTATTATCTTGTTTCTTCATTCTTCATGTTTTCTTCACTTATGAAAATTTGTTAAAGTTCCATGGAACGATAAAAGGGTGACATGTTAATATCATCTTAAAATCAGTTGACAATAAAAGGAATAGTCAATTAAAGTCTTGTTTAGTTATCCACTTTCAAATGTAAGGTAGATTATCACCACAAAATTCTCTTGGTATTTTTGCATGGACTTTTAAGTATGTTCCACATGGGATGCCGGATGCCCCCCTCTCAAATAATCATTCATTTGAAAGCCAGCCACACCAACAACCCCTAAATTATGCCATTTTCCCATAAATTAGCTATTAAATTTGTGCCTTGAAAGGCCACCTCCAAGTGCCCAATTTGAGCAAGTTATGTACTTTTTATCAAAAGAGTTTATATAAACCTTCTCTAGCTACCATGTACATGTTACAAGAATACATTCAAACACCACTCAATTGGTTAGCTTGATTGGAAAAGATGGCATCCTTGACTTTGATATAAGAAATTTGAATCATCTTTCTTCGTTTCAAATATGTAATGGCATAATTCTTTTCTTCTAAAAATATAATATTAAATTTAATTATGTGCTTATTGAATTGTTGTGAGTTATGGTGGTTGTATTAAGTTTGTCTCCGTTTGAATCTCTTCTAGTAGGCTCCAAAACGTAACGAAAAATTGTGAAGTTTCCGAAAATACATAAATTAAAAATACGACAAAACATTTTACCACGCATAGATTGAAGCTAGTGAATTCATGATTTTCCTTTGAAAAAGCACACTGAAGGTTAATGCTTTTAACCGTACATAGCTTATAGCCCTAAGCTCGTATATATGGATTAACTGATCGATTAACAGTAAAACCGAATTCCTGAAGCCCATCACTATTCTAAATTTATTTATGATGAAAAAGTCATGAACCATAAATTATGGCCTTTTCTCCATAATAACCATATTTGTAAAAGATTTTTTTAAATAGAAAACACCTAAACTTTTTTATGTCAGAAAATTTAACCTTAACGCTTTAGGACCTTTTACATTTAAGGCTGCGGACTTTTAAATGGAGTAATTTTTTTCGGTATTTGTCTTATTGCCTCTATATGTATACATTAATTCAGTTATTTTTTTATAGTTCAAATAGAATTTGATAGGATATGAATATGATACAAGTTTCGGCAGCAACAATAGTAAAAATTGGTGAAATATTCTAAATAAAAAGGCCATTTTTTTAAAGAAAGGTGCTAACTACGCTCAAATTTTTTTACTAAATAAGCTTAACTGTTCACGCGTACAGAAAGCGAGAGCGGGAGCTGATGCACGGCTACGCGAAGCGGGAGCGAGACCCAATGAATGGGTATCCGTATCAAATAGGTCTCGCACTCGCAATGCGGGAGCGGGACTCTTTTACTGTTAATTGATGCGGGAGCGGGACTCTTTGGCCCTAGTGATTAATTTGTTTTTCGTTTTTAATTAATTAATACAATATCGTTGCTATACGGTTTAATTTTCTATACTTAGTCTACGAAAAAGTCATCTGAATAATCTCTCGTGCGTACCTATTTACAATATGTTTCATTGTTTAGATAAACAATACAATGATTCATCTTACACTATTAACATTTAATTAAGTACATATCTACTTACAAGTCATACCGAAATAGTTATACTAAGTATATTAAAATGAACTATATCATATAATTATAATAGTTACACCGAGTATATACAAATGAACTATATGATATAAGTAATTTAATAGACGTGCTAAGTATACCAAAATAAACTACATAATGTAATAGCTACATAATTTAACAATTGAACTACATAATTTAATAGACGCGCTAAGTATAATGAAATAAACTACATAATGTAATAGCTACTAAGTATATGAAAAGGAACTACATCATATAATTAAAAAAACAAAAACTATATAAATTAATATCTATACTAAGTATAGAAAATTAAACTGTATAGCAACGATACTGTATTATTTAATTAAAAACGAAAAACAAAAATCACTAGGGCCACACACTCGCAATACGGGAGCGGGACTTTTTGTCACATTAAGTGACAAAGAGTCACGCACCCGCAAAAAGAGTCACGCTCCCGCATTACGAGTGCGAGACTTATTTGATACGGATACCCGTTCATTGGGTCTCACTCCCGCTTCGCATAGCCATGCATCAACTCCCGCTTTTCGTGAGCGTAAACAGAAAAAAAAAAAAAAAAATGACCGTATCTAACCGTTGCGTACAAAAATGGGTCATAAAGTATAAATTTCGTATTATACGGTAGTACTGTAGTATTAATGAGGTTTATGTGGAGCAATTATTTTAATATATAAATTTAAAGGCTGCAGAGTGAGGGTGCAACTCAGCAGCTACTGTGGACATGACGTAAAGTGAAAGAAAGACGAAGGAGAGATACTCAATTACTCCGTATATAATTCCAATCTGCATTTTGGTTAATAATTTCAGTGCTTCGCATACGCTTCTTCTTCTCTTCATTTATCTCTCGTCTCCCTCTATTTTTTTTCTAAATTATTATTAGTGTCAGTATATTTGTATTGATTGTTTCGAGATTATTTTTTTGTGTGGTTGATGTCTTAAGGTTTTGGTTTTATTTACTTCATATTATTTGGATTTGAATAAATCAAATTTAAGTTTATTATTGTGTTTTTTGCCCTCAATTTAGTAGAATTGGACTCCGACTAAAATATTCAAATTCATACTCGAAGTATCTTGATTTGAATTCTTAAGACCGAAAATGGGTTATTTCGGAATTTAAATCGAGATGATTCGAATATAAATATTAGTGTTTTAGAAGCCAACACAATGGTAAATTTGAATTTTTATCAATTCGAATCGAAATGATGTAAATATGAAAAGAATGCGTTAAAAGAAATAAATCCAAAACTTTAAGAACACCAACCGAGAAAAAAAATAAACTTAATCTTGAACAACAACCAAAATACTCACAAACATCAATCAAAATTTCCTTAAAAAATCTTTAATTCCTCTTTCCTCTCTCTATTCATAATCTTCTTTGCCTATTTTAAACATATACATTACGCGTTCCGTTCGGTATATTTAACTTAAATAGCAACTGAAGCTAAATAAGTAGTTATAATTGAATTTATTAACTTAATTATTTAAAAAACATATTTGGTGTTCAGTGTAGATTTGTCATGTCTTCCGGGAATCTAACACGGTGGCCGATTTCATTGCAAAACTTGGCCAGCAAAGATCCTTGGAAGATATTGTAACTAATCCAGAACTTGTTGTTCTCGTCCGCAAAGATGTTATAGACTGAAAAATTGACTTTTCTGTGATTTTTCGGTCTAATTTTTACCTTATAAAAAAAAAATGAGTGAAACATAAAACTCAACTTTTTAATCTTCAACACTTAAGGTCACAATAAAAAAATTGATAAAATTAAGCTACATTAATCTATTACAAGTTCCTTAAGTTAGACTATTTTTACCGAACACTCATCAAGTACATTAAAAATAAAATTAAACTCTGTTAATCTCAAAAAAAAAAAAATTGTCAAAATGAGCCTATATTGGACAAAACCTAGTACTGCCGTCAACATAAAAAATTAAAATTATATCTAGAAATTGATATTTCAAAATCTACTATATTATATATACAATAGTTGAAGAACTAATGTCATTTGTCATTATCATTTTGAGTAAATCATATTTTAGTACGTGTCAACTCTACAATGTGTCATATGCTATTATCTATTTATTTTATTTTCTCATACATTTTTTTATGATTATAAAAAGTCTTACTTTCTTCTTTATCATTATATGATCTTGTTTTTCCACAAAAAAATTATAGCAATATTTTAGTGTGATTATGCTCTTAAAAAGTTATTTTATATTTAATAAAATAATATGATACATATAAATTGGTATACCTCTCTATCTATTTATAACGTCATATCTATTTTATAATCTATATTATTATGATATAAATATTTATTATAATCAGTAATCTATCCACGTCTAGGGCCGCCTAGACCTCGCCTATGCGCTAGGCGGTCATCTCCCGCCTAGGAGCCTGTCCAGGACCACCTAAGCGAGAAGAAGCTTCCGATGTTATGAAAACAGCAATATCTTAGGAGATGACAGATGCATAGAACGTAGTTTGGGTTATGCTTTGTAAAATAAGACTCATAATAAAATATCAAATTTCATTCCAACATATTTTATAAATATTAATGGATTTGTGAAAACATAGTAAAATAATCATATGGATTAGACAATACTTTTTAATCCGTCTAGGCCTCTGCCTAGGCACTAGGCCTCCCCCTCACCGTTCAGCTCCCGCCTAACGACTTTTAAAACATTGATTATAATACTAAAATAGTTATTCAATAAGATTACATATTTCTAGCTCATTAAATCATTTTAGTTATTTAACACGTTATTTTCACGATTGTCACATCACTTAATATATTTCATAATAGTTATAGTATGTTTATGTACAACTCAATTATGTGAACTATTTTTGATATTTTAATTTCAAAAATATGTTTTTATAGATAACTTATATTATATAAATAATATATAATACATGATTGAGAAATATACTTTGTAAGACAAGTTATATCAATAAAAAATTAATAATTTCATATAATTTTATACCTTGCTAGTTGCTATTAATATACATTAATTTTCTTGATATGTATTAATTTAAAATCATAACTAATATTTTTATATATTAGGTAAAAACCCGTATAAGACACGAGAATTAAGCTAATATATACAAAACTCGTACGTGAATTAGAATTCAACAACGTTTTTGTGTTTGATTTTTGTTTATCAAGGGGAAGAAGTTTATACGGAGCAGACCTGCCAAAACCACCACGAATTTTTAAGTATGAGATTTGACGACGATAAAAAATTGCTCTATATCCTCATGAATATTTAGTAGGGTTAAGAAGGCCATTCCTATTTGCACTGCTGCAGAGTGTCAATTGCACCCTGCAATTCGCGCGGCAGTGGATGCCGCACGGCGGTGGATGCCGCGCGGCAGTGGATGCCGGCGATGGGCGGCAGTGGATGCCGGCGATGGATGTGGTGATCAGTATTAGAAAATGAGTTCGGTTAGTATACAATTAGCCCGTAAAATTATACGTAAATTGGGTCGGACGGATCGGGTTTGGATCGATCGAATCATATAAATTTTTGGGTTGAGTTCGGGTCAGATTTAGGTCGAATTGGGTTCTTCTTCGATATTTAAAAAATATTGAATCTTAATAAATATTGTTAAAGTTATATGAAAAATATGTAACTTGCAAGAATTTAAAAGTAAAATTGAAATCATTATTATTCAGCATAAATAACTTCCTATTATCCTTCTTAGACAAGGATTAAATTAGCATAAATAACTTCATAATAAAAGACTTAATATAACCTATTTAATTGTCTCTATTATAACCTCCTTCGTACCTTTGCTCGTGCCCTTCTCTGAACCCTTTCCCATACGAAAAAGGGTAGCCATGTGGATATGATGATGATCCAAGTAATGATGTAAAAAACCCCATGTGGTCTTGATTAAATGTGTCATAGCCTGGAGCTTGGGATCCGACCCCGAAACAGGGGGTTGGGAACTTGACCTGAATGCGGGGGGGTGGGATCCTGACTCGAATGCGGGGGGTAGGGATCCTGACCTGAATGCGGGGGGGGGGGGGGGGGGTCCGACCCCGACTGAGGAAAACCCAAAGTTAGGATCTTGTTGTCCATACTGAAAGTATGGAGCTTGAGATTCTGTCCCGAAAGGAGCCTGAAACTGTGGCCCTAAGTCATGACTTTGAAATGAGTGAGCTTGGTATCCACCCCTTGAGCTTGGATCTGGTGGTGATTGGCGTTGTGTCCTGAAATCACTATTGCGAGCTGGAGCATAGCCTTGGTTTTGAGAAGCTCGCGTCGGCAAAACTGGCACTGGGACGACCTCATTTGTCACCATTTCATAAATCCTCATAAGCGTCCGCTTCAATGGATGCGAGTCCTCGAAGCTGTTAATCATGTCCATTTCATCCCGTATGATACCTTCCACTTGGTTCATACGCTGTCATCGCAAAATCAATACAATAAAATATTAGATGATATATTATTTAATAAAATAATTATAAAACAATATGGTTACGTACTCTCACTGCTTCGAGGGCAAGAGGTACAGGCCGTGCGACACCTTCTGCCAGTAGTGCAGGGGATCTGTAATCAAGGAAGTGGTGAGAATGCTCCGTAAACCAGTCCATATAGTCAGATGTCACATCCCATGCATTACAACATTTGGGTAGCTCCATTATCGAGTAGAGGTAGTTCCACCGTTCCTCCCAATGGTCGCCATCACTGCTAAACAAGGCTTTGTACTTGGTCAGATCAAGTTTTCATGTAACAGAGTGAGGCCGAATTGGGTCTTGAGGCACTCCCTGAGCATGACCAAATTGACGAGTAACCCGATCAGACATGTACGGTTCGTCAAAAGTGAGGAACTTCAGGGTGCCTCTGTACATGGAAATCTTGAATTCATCATTGAAATCGATGCCCTTCCATGGCACCCAATTTATCTGTAAAAAAAACGTTTAGTGTGCATTGCATACAAATATGAATTTAGAATAAAGCAATATATCAAAATTTGTAGTACCTCGTCAAGGGCTACTAAGAGCGTGATGTGTAAAAAAAAATAGGGGTTGTTCGCCCAGGGGTTTGCTCTGATACCAGTTGATGCGAACAACCCTTGGGCGATGTCACGATGTAGGATCTTGACTCCTCAAGCTAGGTTGAATCTTCTCCTCCGTAGCCAAAGTGATGGCTTTCCTAGGGTTAAAGAGATAACCCTTTCTAACGCGTCAAAGAGATGACGAAGAGGTCAAAGAGATGACCTTGAGTACCGAAGAGACGGTGAATGATTTGCTCGAAGCGGCGAGCTACGGGATAGGTTGATCCGGAGATCGAAGGGTTGACGTTAGGATTCAAGGAAGGAGCGTACTCAACTTCTAAGGAGCGAACTCAACTTGTAAACTAAAATCCAACGTAAATTAAAATGAAGTACAAAGGGGGCTACTTATAGCCAAAGAACTCTCCCAAAAACCCTAATGGGCTTGGACCTAATTCTAGCTAAATGGGCCGGCCCACTCTACAAGAGTTGGCACACGCCCGAAATAGAAATGACTGGAATAAAAATACTAAAACGGAAAACATACTAAAACTGGAAATAACTAATAATATAGAAATAACTAATAAACTGAGCTAAGTACTACTCCAGGGAGGGCGCCATGGTCTTGGTTGACTCAGCCCCTTAGTGAACCATCTGATGGCTGTCCATGATGCTATCAGTAAGGTTATAATATGTCAACTTACGTAATTCTTATTAGTACTCATCCACACAAATCTAGCAATGTGGGTATCGAAATTCCTAAGCAATGTAAGATTTTTAGGTCCACCGCCATATCCGTCAAGCTCCATCGGTGCAGGTTCATTATCAGCCGGAGAGTAATTGTATCGTGCACTAGCTGACGGGCGTAACCTTGAAGATGAAGGCCCACTTCCTGACCGACCGGCTGTGCCAGAGAAGCTTCGTCTGGCGGACGGACCTGGACTATTGGCGTGACCAGAGGCGGAACGGTAGGACACATCCTCGTTTTCCATGCGGACATCTGTTTCCTCGTTTTGGGGTCCCAAATTCGTTTCCTCGTCTTCTATTTCCATTCTTCTCATTTGGTTCTCTCTGCGAGCGAATTGTGTGATCCCTCGCTCGTGCACGTGTTGTGACCCGCTCCCCAAGCCGAATCTGGTTGTTAAAGAACTCTAAAACCATATAATAACAAATGAATATTATTATAAAAAATGGGCAAGTATTATTGTGAATGTAGAAAAGTTGCATGTATATAAATACTCGACGTTTAAAAATAGTACTATACTCCATCCGATCTATATTATTTGATGTTTTGGGTTTAGGCACAATAATTAAGAAATCTCTCCGGTGAGCAAAATATATTAAATACACATCAAAATTTCTTTGGAATTCGCTACTGGACTATTACGAGACACATATTTCAAGATGTAATTGCACAACTTCTAAGAAGTATGTGCAGAGTTTAGTGGTTTGAATTTTGTATTTTCGTAGCCAATCATATAAAAGTAGTAATTATTGTAAATGGAGTATATGAGATGTTGCCATCGAACAAGTAGTTAAAAACAATAATTATCTAAAGACAATGCATATACATAAATATGTATAATATAATTACAATTATATTGTGAAAGTAAAAAATTGCATATATAAATAATCATATCTTACAAGTAGTATTGTACTATAAATGAAAAGAAAGCATGTATACAAAAGACCCATAAATTATGAAAGAAATTAATTATGTAAGGAAGATGGTAAAATACCCATAGACTGCTGCGTCCTCGAGTCCGTGCCATAGTTTTTATTATAAATACTTAGAAAATCTGCAAAGAGAGGATTGAAAAAGAGCTTATGAGAGGATTGAAAATAATGAAAATGTGAGGATTTGAGTTATGGCTAAGAGGTTTATATAGGGGAAGAATGAAGAGGGGTGGGGTAGGCTAAGGCATGTATTAGGGGGCACCAGGGGCTGCATGCATTGGGGGACATCGGGGGCTGCATGCATTAGGGAACATCGAATACTACATGCATTGGAGGACCGATAAGGCAAAAGCAGTGGGCGGCACTGGGAGGCGCGCGGCGGTGGCTGCCGCGGGCAATGGGAGGCTGATTTGGTTGGTGTTGGGGGCGGAACGGATACTCGTTGAATGAGGGTTCGATTGTAAATGAGGTTTTTATATTTTTTTCGGTTAGTAGGTATAACTATATTTAACATATATAGTAGGTATAACTGTTAACATATATACATCAAATGGAAAAAATAGTACAACAAAATAGTTATCGGGCGGAACCGGTCAAGTCAGGTTTGGGTCGTAAAATTTTTCAGGTTAAAAAATGTGTTTGGGTAAAAAAATATAACGTGTTTGGGTCGGGTTAGAAAATGTGTAACAACAAAAAATTTACCAACCATTTTAATTGATAAATTTGTAAAAATTATACATTACTACCCAAAATTACATGTATATAATTAGGTCGTTGGTCGATCATTTTCAGCACGATATCTTTGAAACTCTTAAATACACGAAAGAAATGCACGATCCCAATTATCAACACTTTGATGATGGAATTCTCTCCACTGCGCCACAATGGGAGGGATTGGCGCGTCACTCTCCAACCATACATGAAACAAGTAATTAACTCATCTTTACAGATATATGATTTTAAGTACAAAAAATTAAAACAAGATAGGTGATGCGTTCCTACTAGGATTGAAGGATCTCAGATCTTGTTTGGGAAGTCGCGCGCGTCTTGCTGGAGGATGATAGGGTGGAACGCGGGCTTTGGAAGGCGGCAGCGGAGGAGAACGACTCGAAAGAGATCGAGTTCTTGGCCGTAGCGTCGGCAGCGGAGGGATAATCTCGATGAAGATCGAGTGGTGGCCGTAGCGTCGGCGGCGGAGGAAGGGGTTGAGAAGACAGAGAGTGTTTGACGTTCGATCAAAGGGGAGGAGGCAAATGGCTCTCAATACTCAAGCTTTGATTAAAATGAACGTAACTTAATACAAAAGAACGAGTTGTCCTTTTATGCTAGGTCGCGGGACTCGGATGGGCTGAGTCTCGATTAGTGGGCCGGCCCACGGGACATGCGTGGAGCACACACCCCAAAAAGAAATAAAAACATTAATGTCTCAAGAGATTACATTCTGTTAAAAAAGAACGCGTTCATTGGATGGTGGAGAGAAGACAGACAGAGAACGCGTTCTCTGGGCTTGGTTGAAGACGCTTCAAAGAGAACGCGATCTCTTGGGTGCCTTGGCTCTGGACGACGCGAGCGACCAAGGATTGTGTCGCGTTGGCGATGGCTTTAGCACGTGCTCTTTTGATTGGCCCGTCTGAGCGAATGCTCATAGCCTCTTCTTCCTCAGAGGCATTCATGGTGGGCAGGGGCGTATCACCCTCCCCCACTTGGCTGTGAAGCGTCCCCGCTTCACCTTCATCGAACTCAGGCTCCACATAAGGCTCCAAGTCGGCAACATTGAAGGTCGCGTGGACACCGTAGTCTGGTGGCAGCGCGATCTCGTATGCGTTGTC
Organism: Rheum nobile; assembly: GCA_027886185.1. Classification (NCBI taxonomy): domain Eukaryota; kingdom Viridiplantae; phylum Streptophyta; class Magnoliopsida; order Caryophyllales; family Polygonaceae; genus Rheum; species Rheum nobile. The sequence continues at coordinate 137,605 of WOAB01000731.1, read as the reverse complement.
CCCAATGGCATTCACAACTTGAAAAGGGCCATCACCATGGGGGGCCAGCTTGGATTTGCATTTTGTTGGGAAGCGGCCTTTACGAAGGTGCACCCACACTAAGTCTCCTGGGGCAAATGCAACGCGGCGGCGCCCACGGTTGTGTTGTATGGCATACTGTTCAGCGCGGCGCTCTAGCTGTGCCCGCGTTCTTTGGTGCAACTCCTGGATCATCGCGGCGCGGTTGGCCGTGGTGGGGTGCTCAGTATTAATCAGTGGACGCGGTAGCATGTCCAGCGGAGTCAATGGGTTGCTTCCATACACCACTTCAAATGGAGTGAGCTTTGTTGCTGAGTGCCTGGACCTGTTGTAAGAAAACTCAACAATGGCAAGTAAGTCCTCCCAACGTTTTGGGTTGGATTTGAGCATGGTCCTAAGCAGGGCTCCTAAGGTTCGATTGGTCACCTCAGTTTGACCATCAGTTTGGGGGTGGTAGCTAGTGGAGTATAAAAGTTTGGTTCCCAACTTCCCCCAAAGTGTTCTCCAAAAAATTCCTACAATTTTTATATCGCGATCACTCACTATAGTGCGCGGTATCCCATGTAAATGAACCACGTTGTCAAAGAACAACACGGCGATCTCACTGGCAGTGTGTGTGGTCTTGCACGCGATGAAATGGGCCATTTTGGAAAACCTGTCTACAACTACAAAGATAGAATCCTTACCCCGGCGAGAGAGAGGTAAACCTGTGATGAAGCTCATAGACAAATCTCCCCAAGGGCCTAAGGGGATAGGTAGAGGCGTGTAGAGACCATAGGGATGGGAAGTGGATTTGGCGCGTTGACATGTGACACAACTAGTGCAATAGCGCGTCACCTGGGTGGTCATACGCGGCCAAAAGAAATGCTCGCGAAGAGCAGCTAATGTCTTGGTGACCCCAAAATGACCGCGTCCTTCATGGGCTTCTTGGATGAGGAGTTTCCTAATTGGTGAGCTAGGAATGCACAAACGGCCTGCTTTGTAAAGGTAACCCTCATGGAAGAAGTAGGTTTCGAACTCGCGGTCCCTAAGGCATTGTTCAACAATGGGCTTAAAGAAAGGATCAAGCAGATATAAATCCTTAATCAGTGTGAAGCCAAGAAGTTTAGATTGAAGATGAGTAAGGAGAACATACCTGTGAGAAAGGGCATCGGCGACCACATTCTCCTTACCTTTTTTATGCACCACCACATAAGGAAAGGTTTCCATAAATTCCACCCAACGAGCATGGCGGCGGCTCAGGTGTGCTTGACTCTTCAGATAGCTGATGGCCGCGTGGTCCGAATGGATCACGAACTCGCGTGGCCACAGGTAGTGCTACCATGTCTTCAGGACGCGAACTAGCGCGTAGAGCTCCTTGTCGTATGTGGGGTAATTCAAGGTGGCCCTAGTGAGCTTCTCGCTAAAGAACGTGATGGGCCGTTTCTCTTGGTGGAGCACTCCACCAATCCCCACATTGGACGCGTCACATTCCACTTCAAAGTGTTTGTTAAAGTCGGGGAGTTGTAGCAGTGGCGCGTTGCATAGTGCTGCTTTTAACGCGTTGAACGCATTGTTGTGTGATTCCTTCCAAATCACCACGGCGCCCTTCTTTGTGAGTTTATGTAATGGCGCGGCGATGGAGCTGAAGTCGCGAACAAAACACCTGTAGAAGCCAGCCAAGCCAAGGAAGCTTCTAACCATTGTTGGCGTTGTGGGTGTTGGCCAATCTCTGATGGCCTTCACTTTCTCCTCATCAATGCATAGTCCTTCCTTGGAGACCACGTAGCCTAGGAAGTTTGTAGTGTCTGAGGCAAAGCGACACTTGCCAAGGTTGGCATACAAATGTTCTCGTTTCAAGCACTCTAACACAAGCCTAAGGTGTTGTACATGAGTCTCAAGACTACGCGAATAGACCAAAATGTCATCAAAGTACACCACTACGAATTTCCCCAGAAAGTCCCTCAAAACATGGTTCATGAGCCTCATGAAGGTGCTTGGCGCGTTGGTGAGGCCGAAAGGCATGACTAGCCATTCATAGAGACCATATTTTGTCTTGAACGCGGTCTTCCATTCATCACCCTCGTTCATGCGAATCTGGTGATAACCGCTCTTCAAGTCAATCATGGTGAATAGAGTCGTGCCATGCAACTCATCTAGCATGTCATCAAGGCGCGGTATGGGGTGCCTGTACTTGACTGTGATCTGATTGATGGCACGGCAGTCCATACACATTCGCCATGAGCCATCCTTCTTCGGAACTAGGATCACTAGGACCGCGCAAGGGCTTAAGGATTCCCTCACATATCCGCGATCCAGAAGTTCTTGGACTTGTCGCTGGAGCTCCCTGGTTTCATCGGGGCCAGCGCGATAAGCAGCTCGATTGGGGAGGGAGGCACCAAGTCAATTTGGTACTCAATGCCTCACAAAGGGGGGAGGCCTTGGGGAAGCTCTTCTGGGAACAAGTCGTTGAACTCTTCAAGCAACTCAGCGATCTCGCTCGGCATGGCTTCCAGTATGGGGGCGGCTTGGGTATAAGGCGTTGGCACGAGAAGGAAGCAGGGTGCCTTGCCACTCAAAGGGGCAGTGAGGTCACTTGGCCGCGCTAGGAGCAGCCTGTGCTCACAGGTGCCTTTCAAGGTGTTGTTGCTCGGCGCGGTCTTTGACCCTTCTTTGGTGCGCGTTCTTTACATTGACGCGTTGTCTTTGGCAGCGTCTTTGTTCCCAGGTGAAGAACGCGTGCTACTTGGAGTCTGGTTCTTTGAGGCTTCAATTGCCTTCTGTCTATCACGCTCAACCTGGTCCTGTAAAATCTCATAAGGCGTCATAGGTAAGAGCGTGATGCGCTTCCCGTGGTAAGTAAATACATAAGTATTTAAATACCCATCGTGAAGAACGTGCCTGTCAAATTGCCATGGGCGGCCCAACAAAAGATGTGTCGCGTCCATGGTAATGACATCACATAGAACAGAGTCTGTATATTGACCAATGGAGAAGGAAATGAGACATTGACGAATTACAGTGTTACCAGAACTCGAGAAAAATCCATTGGAGGCCGTATGGTTGTGGGTGAGGAGTGGTTGGCAGGTTGAAATGAGTGACCACCTTCTCATTAATGATGTTGCAACAACTACCTCCATCAATGATTACGCTCAAGGTCGCGGTCTTGACCAAGCAACGCGTGTGGAAAAGATTCTCGCGTTGATCACCAAGGGTTGCTTCCTTGACAGTGAGCAGACGGCGCGTGACAAGGCTGAGAGCTGTGCCTTCATGCAACGCGGTGGCTTCACAGGTGTAAGCATCCTCGTCATCTTCAAGCCCTTCCTCGATGGTCTCAAGCGCGACGTCGTCCTCCTCAAAAGATTCATAACCCGCGGAGGTTGTGGAGAAGAGGACTTTCTTGTTGTTTGGGCAACTCCTCATGATGTGCCCTCTGCCTCCACACTTGAAGCATTCTATATCACGCGCGCGTTCCTGGGTTGGTGATGTACCCATTGGTGGTGGCGCGCGTGGAACAATGGTGGGTATTGCCGCGGTCTTTCCTTGTCTGTTGGGATTACACGCGATGGTTCCTGGGGAAGGACCGTGTATATTAGTAGAAGGAACTTGACTAGTTTGAGAGTCATACCTTCTTTGACCATAGGGTTGGTAGGGTCCTTGACGCTTGCGCATAATCTGGTTGTGGAGTTGCATTGCAGTGTGCGTTAGCGTGTTGAGGTCCTTGATGGGAAGGATCTCCAACTGGTCTCGGATGTTGGTGTTGAGACCACTCAAAAACTTCGTCCTCATCGTGGAGGGAGCCACGCTAATGGACGCCTTGTAGTACATATCCTCAAGTTGCGAGAAGAACTCAAGGGGGTCTTCGAGCCTTGTTTTGCCATGGCAATGTCTAGGCGCATTTGGTTCTTGTAATCCTGGGGCACATACTTGAGTGTCATCACAAACTTGAGCTGGTGCCATTCGGTGAGGGGCACCAAGTTCCTCCTTATGCGATCATCCACGAAGCGATGCCACCAAACTCTCGCGGCGCCACGGAAGTGGACTGTGGCGGCGGCCACGTAGTCCTCTTCTGGGACTTGGCAATAGATCAACGTGTACTCTGTGGCCTGCAACCATTCAAGAAAAGTTGCAGGGTTGTATTCACCAAAAAAGAATTCAACTTTTACCTTTATGTCGTGGCGATTGAGCCTGGGAGCATTGGCTTGAGGCCTTTGTTGCAAACGCGGCGTTGGGATATCCAGGGGGCCATACCCGTGGCCTTGGGCCAGTGGAAAGTGGGCATGTCTTTATTGTTGCCTTCGCGCGCCAAAATTGCCGCGTTCATTGCCAAGCGGGGCCTGTTGCTCCATCTCCTGCGCGCGTCGGCTTTGGTGGTGTCCTTGTTGGGCCGCGTCATGGCGAACATCATAAGGCATGTCATGCCTTCTGTCCATGTTATCGCGCCTGTGGAAGGACGCATTGGCCATGTTTGCGCTTTGGTTAAGCCTAGCTGGGGGGATCCAATCGGCTGGCCTATCTTGCAACTCCATAGGGTCGCCGAGTGGTGGATGGAAATTTCCGGGATTGATCATCCCTGAGTCCTCCATCTCTTCATCATGAAACTCCTCGAACTCGTCTTGGTGGAAAGGAGTGTGGGAGAAGTAGCCATCTGAGCCATAATGAGGCATCCGCGTACTTTGGTGGACCAGATGGTCCTCCACGTTGAATGAGACTGGGATGGGAGCATGGCGACGTTGACGCGACACTGCATCTTGGGCGCGATTGGATCGTCGCGGTCTGCCTTCGTCGCGTTCTGCTCGTCTGGCTCTGCCGGCTAGCGGTGTAGAGGCAATCTCGCGTTGGCGCCTTGTTCCTCTGACTTCGTACTTGTCATTGAAATCATAAGGTTCAGAAAACTCACCATGGGAAACCTCTTCACGGTCGGAGTCGGTTTCATCGCGGACTGGTGTTGCATGTGGTGCATAGCGGTCGCGATGCGAGACGTAGCCTTGGCGGCTTTCTATCACGGATTGGATCCGTTGAAGACGCGGTTGCAAGTTGGAGGATGAGGGCATCAATCCTTTGCCCTTGTCGACGCGTTGTTTGCTTGGCCTGGCTTCTGTTTGTCGCGGTACGACTAGAGGATCCATGGGTATTTGCAAAGTTGGTGTTAGTTGTACCATCGCAGCGCGTTCCCTTGCCTGGAATTCGGCAAGTTGGCGCCGAAGGGCTTGGATCTCGCGTTGTTCCTCCGAGAGCTCCAGAATGGGTTCCGTTGGAGGATTTGCGAGTGGCACCACTTCATGTTGGCCAAGCTGTTGTTGTTGTGGGGGATGATTATTGTCGTCTCCTTGAACATTCCCACCAGTGGGTGGCATAAGGCTACCTATAACAATATGTCCATCCATCGCGAGTAAAAATGCACAAAATACAATATAAAACCAATGAACAAGTAAGCACTCAGCAAGTAGCAAGTGTTCACGTAGGATAGCGCGTTCTTTTGGCCTTGAGGGCGGCTAGTAGGCAAGCAAAGCAAGTGTGATATGCAAGCACAAAAGCAAAGAAACCATAGGAAATAAGTCTTAACCTCTTGCGTAAAGAACGCGTACACACAAGACACACTTACACGCATGACACTAGACGGTGGAGAGGTGAAGAAGATGAGCCTAGCCGTTGAGGGAAGAAGGTTGCCTTATTTTGGCTTTACTTCTCTTGTTTCTGAAAGTCGCGTTTTTTTTTTTTGATATGCAATTTGTTTTGTTTTTAATTTGAAATTCAAATCCGAGATCTTAGTCTTAAATGAATATTGGATAAGAATTAAATAAAATAAAATAAACGGCTAAGTAACTTAAGGAAAGAAATCGCTAGATTTACGCGATAGGAGAGAGAAAATATAATGCAGATTTATGACGGTCACACAAGCAAATATGGCAAGATATGAATGCGAGATTCACGCGATCAATTAAGGCAATTTTTGAATTAATTACGCAGATTTCATGCAAACAAATCACACAATTTTCGCTAGGTGATCAAACAATTATCGGCCAAGAGATTCTCTTGTAGACACCGATGGGACAGGCATGTGTATGAAAGAGAAAAAAATTCAGTGATTATGGCGGAAGCAAGGATGATGGGTGGAAAACAAAATCGTGAACAATTGAGAACTTGATAAGCGACTTACAAGATCAAAGGCTCTGATGCTAGTTGATGCGTTCCTACTAGGATTGAAGGATCTCAGATCTTGTTTGGGAAGTCGCGCGCGTCTTGCTGGAGGATGATAGGGTGGAACACGGGCTTTGGAAGGCGGCAGCGGAGGAGAACGACTCGAAAGAGATCGAGTTCTTGGCCGTAGCGTCGGTAGCGGAGGGATAATCTCGATGAAGATCGAGTGGTGGCCGTAGCGTCGGTGGCGGAGGAAGGGGTTGAGAAGACAGAGAGTGTTTGACGTTCGATCAAAGGGGAGGAGGCAAATGACTCTCAATACTCAAGCTTTGATTAAAATGAACGTAACCTAATACAGAAGAACGAGTTGTCCTTTTATGCTAGGTCGCGGGACTCGGATGGGCTGAGTCTCGATTAGTGGGCCGGCCCACACGACATGTGTGGAGCACACGCCCCAAAAAGAAATAAAAACATTAATGTCTCAAGAGATTACATTATGTTCAAAAAGAACGCGTTCATTGGATGGTGGAGAGAAGACAGACAGAGAATGCGTTCTCTAGGCTTGGTTGAAGACGCTTCAAAGAGAACGCGATCTCTTGGGTGCCTTGGCTCTAGACGACGCGAGCGACCAAGGATTGCGTCGCGTTGGCGATGGCTTTAGCGCGTGCTCTTGTGATTGGCCCGTCTGAGCGAATGCTCATAGCCTCTTCTTCCTCAGAGGCATTCATGGTGGGCAGGGGCGCATCAATAGGGCAACATAGTTCACCGGTATAAAATGATTACGTGCTCCCACTAAGGCCACTACAAGCACCTCTGTAGGAGGGAGTGCATTACGGTTGTAGCAAATCATTGGGAGACTAGTGTGCACACCGTTCCAAGCCAAGAACACCAAAGCTTTTTGGTATTTTGTAGCGAAAATCAAGCCATACATCGGCATCTCCATCCAATGTTGGAGTCCACAATTGTTTCCAGAAAAGTTGATGTTATGGATCAGATCGGGCAGCGGCGTGACCATTGGATGGATTGTACTGTATACTTGTATGTTTGTTTTCAACTCTATCGCCATCTCCCTTCGAATTTGCTTCCATTGGCTCTGGGGCAACCCAAGTAGTGTTGCAAGTGCCCGATACCCGCAGTGATCGTCCCCCGCCACGTCCAAGGCACTGGTGATGTACATGAACATAAATGGGTCCACATTCCGGACGCCGAAATTGACCCCTAAATGCATGTCTGGTTGGTTATCCTCGGGCCCGACCACTACTTCGCTTATTAATGGCTTACGACGTGCACGCTGGCTCTAACTACCCCGCCCTTTTAATATTGAACCGCTCATCGAGGTGGATAGATTGATATGTGTATTCTCTTGTGTGTGCTCCAACCAGGTCTTATCCATTCTCATTGAATCCTTCTTTGGCCTCCCCTTTGATTTGATGGAGCTAGTAGGAGGCTCCTGCAGTGAGGACCTCCCAGGCATGGTCCCGTCTTTGTATGCCCTTTTAATACGGTGGATCTGGTCAACGCTCAGCCTCCTAGCATTTATATCCCCATCAAGTCATCGAATAGTTGGTCATCTGTCGTTAGGGGAACATCGTCTTGCAGGAGTGCATGTTCCGTAACACCTTCCCATACAACTTGTTTCCAGAAAAGATGAATCTGACTTGGCTTCAACGGGGTATTTGTCATCATTGCTTCATACACATCGTGTGCAAATGGAAGTCCTCTTACCGTTGTCCACCAACGGTCATTGCAAACAGTCGGGTCAAATTCATATTTTGGGTGCAAGATCCTATCCATCGTGCCCAATATTGTGTTTATACACAATTTTGACACCTTGTTGGTAAGTCGTAGAAAAAGACAGTCCATAGGTGGTTTTTGTTTTTTGACACGCGTAGGGATCGTATTTGGATCCATCTCCATGGATCCTCTCACAATAGCAACCTGATCTTCTATCAAACAATTGATCTTATTTGCTATTGTGTTGAAGCCACAAACAGAAGAATCGATGAAATCTTTCGGCACAGAGTGGGCCCCCTCAACCCTGTAAACATAATATAATTATCAATAAATCATGTCGTGTATGAGTAGTATGTAGTAATTCTTAAACCGCAAAGTAAATTACCTATTTGTTGTTCTGGTGATTAAATGGAGATTGGTATCAGTCCAGGCCCTAACAATACGATTTAGGTAAGGCACAAGCCACATTTCCATAAGGTAATTCATCAGATCACCTTTCCACGTGTCCCGCATTTCATTTAACCATTGCAAGAAGGTATCTTGGGATTTGGATTTGAACAATCCACGACATTGGCTTGAGAAAGAATTTGCTAAACCACTATTACATGTCACAGTAAGCGTGTAAGCTTTACAGTTGGCTAGTATATGCACCTAACACAACAGATGTTGGGCATCAGGAAAAATTTGGGCTATAGCAATATATCAACGTAAATAAATTACTCAGAATAGATCAACTTGGCATTTTATAGATGAACCTTCGAACTGTTACACAAGCTACACATAAGTCTATCATCCGAGCGCTAGGACAACATTGCTCGAAGATAAAAGTGTTTCCCAGAGTACTTGCCGCAATACTGAAATATTACACATAGTACAAACTTGGAATACTAAGAAACGAAACTACTACGATAGGCAACGCCAATTCTCATCAGGGCGTTCCAAAATGTCTCCCATAAGACTGGCTACTCGTGCAAGGTCTCTTCGGACTAGGCTCACCATCGAGCTCTGGCGATGGATTTCGCACCCTGCTAGACCCTGAAGCACATGGTCCTATCTCAGTCATGGTAAAGTATGGGTCGTCCACAACTGGCCCTCCTATCCCAGCCCTCCTCTGAGTACTGGCGATCAGCTCATACCTCCGACGCTGCTGTTCTGTAGAGATTTCCTCGCTCTGGCGGAGGATCTCCTGTAGCTCGGATTCTGACCTCCTTCTTCTTGGAGTAGGGATAGACTGAGATTCTCTGTCACTTCTCCTGATACCGTACTCGGTATACAGTGCCTCCCAATCAACTTCTGACATGGGTGCGTACTCTGGCACTAGTGGCAACTCTTGCACAGGTGGTAATTCTGAACTGGGGTGAATAAATTGCATCCCCATTTCCTGACTATCCACCAGCAAGTGCCTCAAGTCATCGGACTCCAGGTTTTGTCCGCTGAGGTCCACCTCGGTATCCTCCTCGGGATCATCCTCGATGGGGTCCTCTTCCTCTTCGGGGTCATCCTCTATAGGGTCCTCTTCCTCTTCGGGGTCATCCTCTATAGGGTCCTCTTCCTCTTCTTCCTCTTCGCTCCCTTCAATAATCAAATCCATCTGGTAATCGTCATTGTAGTACCCTCTCGCGTACCTAGACGATTCATCTTCTGGCATTGCTTCCTCCCTTGGTGGCTCCACTGGCGTTGTCACAGGAACCACTGCATTCCTTGACACCAAGACTATCGACTCAGGAAGCACATGCTTAATCTCCTCAGATGGGCTGCTCGGGCCTCCAACCTCGAAGCACCTCTGGGGTATAGGGAAGTCTAGCCTCCCGATAGACGGTGAATCCATCTCAGCATCTTCCGACCCCTTCTTCTGAGAGAGACATGCACCCATCTCCTATAGGATAATGATGAAGGAATTAGTCTTTCTAGACATAGAAGCAAGCTTACTATATCAGACTATCCAGAAGACATGACAATGAACGGTGTTTTCAAATTCTTTTTACTTTCAAAATTCAGAGCCCTTTTTAAAGCATTTCTAAAACGGATAAATGGTTTATAAACATCCCAAACCCGTTTTAAAACCTTTGGCTCTGATACCACAACTGTAACACCCCCAAAACTTAACCCTTTTGGAAAGGTATTACCGCCAGTGACCCCAGTGTTCCTTACCGAAATCACCCAAGGCTTTACCGGTTAAATACAATTTATGAAATACAAATGATACATAATGATCAAAGCATGCAATTCCAAAACATAACATTGTCAAGGAAATATGAGTTACGGGATTACAACTCAATCCCGAATAGGTCAACACAGAGTTTAAACCAAATACAGCGAAAGTCTTATAAAACACATTACAACCAAAGTCATTGTCCAAAAGATCTCAACCTGATTAAAGAAATAATTAAAACGTTCAAAAACCACCGTCGACTCCATAGTCCTTCTATTCTTCTGAGCTACTTCTTATCTGATGTGCCGAATCGAACGGATGACACCAGCCCACATGCGGAGAACAAAGTTCGTGTGTTAGTCTACTTGAATAGACTAGCAAGGGTATAAAGCAGACTGGTTCGAAGCAGTCATATTAGGTTAGACTCATCGCTTCTCGGATAATAACCGATAACGGTAGTCAACCATCATACTCCTACTGGAATAGACAAGAGGTATGCACAAGAGAAGATTCTGGAAGACTGAATCTTCACAGAAATCGACTCGAAAAGAGACTCCAAGAGATTGAGTCTTTAAGGAAATATGACAAATCTGGAATGTTTACAGCATCATACAACAATGATTTAAAAGTTGACTGAGATGCTTCGGTTCACGACCAACCTCATCGCCTACAGCGAATCCAGATTGGAAAGAGAACGTACTATGATCAAAGTCGAGCCGAGTTTTCCTAGCTGCACTATAACTTAGCTGCACTACTCGCCCAAGGTGTATTAATTATGTGCGTCGAGTAGCACTTATCTGATTTATGTTTCAAAACACACATCACGTTATTAGACTTTTACATGTGTACCCCATCATTGGGACGACACATCTTAGTATACGTTTCGTCGAGAGTGACGTACACCGGAAGGTTTGTGACACCAGCTAAGTGTCTTGTCTCTACACACTTGTGAAAGAGACCGATCATGATCTTAGAATAGTACCAGATGGAGACGAGTCACCCCGATACTAGATTATAAAGAAACGATTGGACCGAATCCGAGTAACGCTCCTATCTAACAGTGCTAACTAAACAGTTACAGCACAATAACAGATACAGGATAAATCCACATAAGGGCCCGAAAGGCGATCACAGATAATAGCGTTGTTCTAACAGATATACAACCTATTATATGATTTTCAAAACAGTTTACCAAAACCGTTTCCAGACAAACAGAGTATTCATTCCAAATTAATTACTCAGATAAACTACTGATAATTAATGTAAATATGGAACGAATGAGCAAGAGCGAACCGCCACTTGCCTTAATCCGCAGAATAGGAACAAGCCTAACAACAACAACTGGATTCCGGGCTCGACACGGGTATAGCTCCGACAGCACAACTACCTTCGAGTCGACCCATAAAGGAACCCTAAGTTATATTCGACATAACCATAGTACGGATCTAAAATGATGAAAGAAAACGAAAGGAAAGACTCCACGACGACAACCAACCAAGCCAAAGCCACGAAGTCATTCTGGGCACTGGCGGCAGTCGCTGTTCTTGGCGGCGGTCGCCGCAGTTCATCACGGCGGGCGCCGTGAAGAACTCAGACGACTGAAACGAGAGAAAATCTCACCAAAACGATGCGCGTTTCGACCCCTTTCCGCCTTGCTTGGGTTCTGACCTCCAAAGGCAACCAAAAGGCTTCGAAAGGGCTTCTGGGAACACCACCAAATGACACCGACGAGGGCTTCCGAACTCTGGCGAAACACAACTCCGACGACACAAGAATTTGGCAGAGGTTCGGTGTTTGGGATGGCTCAAATCCCTTCCCCAACACCTCCTTTTATAGCCAAAGCATTAGGAGCACGAAGATGGCCTACGAAAGCTAGTTCGGCGCTCGCCAGAAACCACGCCGGCGACCATCGGGCAAATACTTCCGGACAACTACGACGGCAATTACGGCGGGCGCCGTAATTTACGGCGGTCGCCGCCGTAGCCTGGCACGCCAGCTACCACCTCGAGCATTGGGACGGCGGGCGCCGTGACTGTACGGCGGTCGCCGTTTCTTGGATCCCACGACGGCGGTCGCCGTGACTTGTACGACGATCGCCGTGACCAGCTTTTCCCGCCCGTTCAGCTTTGAACGATCATGACATTAACCCGGGATAAAAATTATCGTACGTGAACGAATATTAAAATCCAAGGCATGTCGTCTGTATATTATTTCACTGAGAAAAATATTACAGATACAGAGCACATTACAGAATGTCTCAAACTCTCTGTATTAGATCCGACGTACACAACGGTACTCAGGAAAATTCCAAAATTCCCAAAATAACCTTACAAAAATACGGGGTATCACATCTCCTCCCCCTTAAAAGAAGTTTCGACCCCGAAACTTAGGTCGAAAATAACTCGGGAAAACGCCTGAGCATATCTGACTCGGTTTCCCACATCTCCCAAGTAACTTCTTCGGTCCCGGACTTGGACCACTGAATCCGTACCAACGGTACGATCTTGCTACGCAAACACTTCTCCCGACGCTCCAAAATGCGCACGGGCAACTCTTCATAAGTGCCATTAGCTTGAATCTCGATGTCCTCATAGCTAAGCACATGAGACTCATCTGGCACATACTTTCTTAGTAAAGATACGTGGAACACGTTATGCACCGGGTGAGCCGATGGCGGCAACGTCAAACGGTATGCTAGAGATCCTACTCTATCCAGAATCTCGAATGGTCCCACGTAGCGAGGGTTAAGCTTCCCACGCTTACCAAATCTAAAAACTCCTTTGGATGGCGATACTTTGACAAAAACCTTGTCACCGACCTCGAACTCGACAGTCATGCGCTTCCGATCTGCGTAGGATTTCTGTCGACTCTGAGCGGTCAACATCCTTTGTCTGATCAAAGCAATGTCTGAGGCTGTCCTTTCGACCAACTCTGGTCCAAGCAGAATTTTGTCGGCATTATCATCCCAACAAATCGGAGATCTGCATCTGCGACCATACAAAGCTTCAAACGGAGCCATCTTGATTGTAGCATGCCAGCTATTATTGTAGTGAACTCAATCAGACTCAAGTTGTCCTCCCAGCTAGTCGGACGGTCGAGTACACAAGCTCTAAGCATATCCTTCAGGGTCTGGATGGTCCTTTCAGACTGGCCATCTGTCTGAGGATAAAACGCGGTACTGAACCTCAACTCGGTTCCCATAGCCTTATGAAGTTTCTGCCAGAACCTTGACATGAAACGACCATCTCGGTCCGATACAATGGTCTTAGGAATGTCATATAAGCGGACAATCTCCTTTTGGTAGACTTCTGCTAACTTCTGGGTTTCTCATGTGGTCTTGATGGCTATGAAATGAGCACTCTTCGTAAGCCTATCCACAATTACTCAGATAGCATCTCTCTGACTTCGAGTCTTTGGTAGCCCAGTGACGAAGTCCATGGCGATATCTTCCCATTTCCATTCTGGCACAGGGAGAGGTAGCAACTCACCACCTGGTCTGCGGTGTTCAATCTTGACCTTCTGGCAAGTTAAGCACCTTGCCACAAAGTCTGCTACGTCCCACTTCATGTTTGGCCACCAAAACTTCTTCCTGAGATCCTTGTACATCTTGCTAGAGCCAGGATGCACAGAATAAGCAGATGAATGAGCTTCTCTCATCACCAACTGACAAAGACCTTCTGTGTCAGGGACACAGATCTGATCCTGAAACCAAAGTGATCCATCATCCTGAACCACAAAACTGGGAGCTTTCCCATCCATCACTTCACTGCTTAACTTCACCAAGATGATGTCATCGACTTGCTTTTCTTTGATCTGATCCAGCAGTGTAGCCTGAATTTCCATCATACTCAGGTACCCTCTACGCTGGTCATACAAGACTTCAATGTCGCATGACTCTTGGTTTAGCTTGGTCTGAGCAGTAAGTAGAGCAACTACAGTCTCGTGCGTTGTCTTCCGGCTTAGTGCATCAGCTACTACATTAACCTTGCCCGGATGATACAGCAACTCCATGTCGTAGTCTTTGAGCAATTCTAGCCAGCGGCGTTGTCTCATATTTAGCTCCTTTTGAGTAAATATATACTTGAGACTTTTGTGATCAGTGAAGACTTGGCATCTTATACCGTAGAGGTAATGCCTCCAAATCTTCAACGCAAAGACAACCGCTGCTAACTCAAGATCATGGGTCGGATAGTTTTCTTCGTAAGTCTTGAGTTGTCTAGATGCGTAAGCAATAACTCTGCCCCTCTGCATCAAAACACAACCAAGACCACACTTTGAAGCATCACTATAGACCACATAATCGTCATTCCCTTCTGGGAGTGCTAACACGGGTGCCGAGGTCAGTCGTTGCTTCAACTCCTGGAAATTGGCCTCGCACTTGTCATTCCAGACAAACTTCTTGTGAACCTTGCGGAGTAGATTGGTCATAGGTAGAGCGATCTTTGAAAATCCTTCTACGAACCTTCTGTAATACCCGGCAAGTCCAAGAAAACTACGCACCTCCTTCACGTTCTGGGGCTGTGTCCAATTAGCCACCGCTTTAATCTTTTAGGGATCAACCATAACCCCATTTTTATTAATCACGTGGCCTAAGAAAGCCACTTCCTTCATCCAGAATTCACATTTAGACAATTTAGCAAAAAGCTGATGTTGTCTAAGGATTGACAAGGCAATCCGTAGATGTTCCTCGTGGACTTCTTCATTCGGAGAATAGATCAGAATGTCGTCGATGAAGACCACCATGAACTTATCCAAGTACTGGTGAAAACATCGGTTCATCAAATCCATAAAGACAGCTGGAGCATTTGTAAGCCCAAAAGGCATCACTACGAACTCGTAATGACCATATCTGGTCCTAAACGCATTTCTAGGAATGTCCTACTCACGAATCCTGAGTTGATGATATCCAGATCTTAGGTCGATCTTGGAGAAAACCTTTGCTCCCTGCAACTGGTCCAACAAGTCATCAATCCTAGGCAAAGGATACTTGTTCTTGATCGTCACCTTGTTCAACTCTCGGTAGTCGATACAAAGTCGGAACGATCCGTCCTTCTTTTTGACGAATAATACCGGAGCACCCCACGGTGATGCACTCGGCCTGACATAACCTTTGTCAAGAAGATCTTCAAGTTGATTCTTCAATTCTTGCATCTCAGCTGGAGCCATCCGATACGGTGATTTGGAAATCGGTGCCGTACCAGGCTCGAGATCAATTGAAAACTCTACGTCACGGTTCGGGGGTAATCCAGGAATTTCTTCCGGAAAGACATCTGAAAACTCCCTAACTACAGGAATATCAAGAACCTCAGGTCCATCCTTCACGGGTGAATCCAAGTAGCAAAGGTACCCGACACATCCTTGTCGTAGTAGCTTAAACGCAGCCATCGCATTGATCAGCTTGCCGTTATCAACGCCATTTCGACCTTTGAACTTACACACGAACTGGCCCCCAGATGACACCATCACCGTTCTTGAACTGAAGTCGATCACCGCCTTGTGACGCGTCAGCCAATCCATACCGAGGATAATGTCGTATGGAGCCATGGCTATACAGATCAGATCTGCCTCGAACTCCTTACCTTGAATGGTAATTGGAAAGTCGGACAGATGCTTGGTTCCCACCAAACGTTCTCCATTAGGAAGACTAACAATGAAAGGATCGCACGAATCGTTGCACACTAAGTCTAACTTGCTAACACAGCTATCCGAAATAAAGGAATGTGTAGCACCAGAATCAAACAGAATGCACACTGAAGTAGAGTGAAGGTATAGAGTACCTTGAGCAATCGGAGCGTTGGGTCCATCTGCTTCACGCATCTCGTACAAGCGTTGGCCCTGACTCCCAGAAATAGCTGGGGCTTTCCCCCTGTTCTGAGCAGTCGTCTGCACTGAAGGGCTAGGAGTCTCGGCATGCTTAAACCTAGGTCGGTTGCTCTGATGAACTGACCCTTGCTGCAACTCTACTCCCTTCTGCTTCCTCTGCTTGCAGAACTTCTGCAGATGACCATCACGTCCACACCCAAAGCATGATCTCTTCTCCTTCTGACACTCATTACTCTTATGCCCAATTGTACCACAGTTATAACACTGAATTGAACTCCTGGTCTGCCCTGACTGCTGAGTCGATCCTCCTTGCGTCATATCCGTCTTAGCTCGGCCGGACTTGGCAAAGTTAGACGGTGGCGCAGGACGCTTAAAACCACCTCCCTGGTTCTGGTTCTGCATCGACTTCTGTCGGTTGCGCCTCTTGGTCGACTCCTCTAGAGTTACCTCCAGCTTATAGGCACAATCCACATACTGCTCCAAGGTAGAGCATGTGTGGTGCACCATTAACGGCTTGATATCCGGGCTCATCCACTCGTGGAAGTACCAGATCTTTTGGGTCTCGCTGGTAATCTCGGCAGTGGCGTACTGTAGAAGATGATTGAACTTAGATGCCAACTCGGTCACTTTCAGACCATCCGTCTTTGGGTACAAGAACTCTTTATGCTTCTCCTCTCTCATAGCACGAGAGAAAAAGCGATCAACCATCTTGGTCTTGAACATCGACCAAGTCAACACTGGGCTCTCTGCCAAACCAGTGCTCTCCCACCACTCGCTAGCCTCCTCCTTCAGCGGAAGAGAAGCGATATGGACCTTCTCGGCCTCAGTACACTCCACGTTCCGAAACAGCCTCTCCATATGGGAGAACCAATGAGTCACTGCTACTGGCTCCCCTTTCCCGTTATAGCAATCGGGTCTCATGGAAGTGATAGTCTTAAGAGCGCGACCATAGCTGTCTCTAGCCCTGACGGCATTCTCCTGAACCACAGGGTTTTCTGGCTCCACAACATCAGGAACCGCTGGGTGAGTAGGCACTTCTTGCGCTTGAGGCGCACTGGGTCTCAAAACGTCTGCAATTTCCTGCATCACAATCCCGCGAATCGCCTCAACAGCTGCGGCATCAAACAGTGCCGGCGCTTGGGTCTGATCCTGACCTTCACGCCTATGCTGGACGCGAGACTCTGATTTGTGCTCGTCCTGAACACCTCTTCCTGCTGGCATGGGATCTTGGCTAGTCCCAACACCGGCTCGAATCGAGTTCCTCGTGCTTCTTGGGTTCACCATCTGTTTACCGATCCAATTCCAAGCATTCAATACATTAATATTATGCAGTATTCTTATGCAATATATCAACGTAAATAAATTACTCAGAATAGATCAACTTGGCATTTTATAGATGAACCTTCGAACTGTTACACAAGCTACACATAAGTCTATCATCCGAGCGCTAGGACAACATTGCTCGAAGATAAAAGTGTTTCCCAGAGTACTTGCCGCAATACTGAAATATTACACATAGTACAAACTTGGAATACTAAGAAACGAAACTACTGCGATAGGCAACGCCAATTCTCATCAGGGCGTTCCAAAATGTCTCCCATAAGACTGGCTACTCGTGCAAGGTCTCTTCGGACTAGGCTCACCATCGAGCTCTGGCGATGGATTTCGCACCCTGCTAGACCCTGAAACACATGGTCCTATCTCAGTCATGGTAAAGTATGGGTCGTCCACAACTGGCCCTCCTATCCCAGCCCTCCTCTGAGTACTGACGATCAGCTCATCCCTCCGACGCTGCTGTTCTGCAGAGATTTCCTCGCTCTGGCGGAGGATCTCCTGTAGCTCGGATTCTGACCTTCTTCTTCTTGGAGTAGGGATAGACTGAGATTCTCTGTCACTTCTCCTGATACCGTACTCGGTATACAGTGCCTCCCAATCAGCTTCTGACATGGGTGCGTACTCTGGCACTGGTGGCAACTCTTGCACAGGTGGTAATTCTGAACTGGGGTGAATAAATTACATCCCCGTTTCCTGACTATCCACCAGCAAGTGCCTCAAGTCATCGGACTCCAGGTTTTGTCCGCTGAGGTCCACCTCGGTATCCTCCTCGGGATCATCCTCGATGGGGTCCTCTTCCTCTTCGGGGTCATCCTCTATAGGGTCCTCTTCCTCTTCGGGGTCATCCTCTATAGGGTCCTCTTCCTCTTCTTCCTCTTCGCTCCCTTCAATAATCAAATCCATCTGGTAATCGTCATTGTAGTACCCTCTCGCGTACCTAGACGATTCATCTTCTGGCATTGCTTCCTCCCTTGGTGGCTCCACTGGCGTTGTCACATGAACCACTGCATTCCTTGACACCAGGACTACCGACTCCGGAAGCACATGCTTGATCTCCTCAGATGGGCTGCTCGGGCCTCCAACCTCGAAGCACCTCTGGGGTATAGGGAAGTCTAGCATCCCGGTAGACGGTGAATCCATCTCGGCATCTTCCGACCCCTTCTTCTGAGAGAGACATGCACCCATCTCCTATAGGATAACGATGAAGGAATTAGTCTTTCTAGACATAGAAGCAAGCTTACTATATCAGACTATCCAGAAGACATGACTATGAACAGTGTTTTTAAATTCTTTTTACTTTCAAAATTCAGAGCCATTTTTAAAGCATTTCTAAAACGGATAAATGGTTTATAAACATCCCAAACCCGTTTTAAAACCTTTGGCTCTGATACCACAACTGTAACACCCCCAAAACTTAACCCTTTTGGAAAGGTATTACCGCCAGTGACCCCAGTGTTCCTTACCGAAATCACCCAAGGCTTTACCGGTTAAATACAATTTATGAAATATAAATGATACATAATGATCAAAGCATGCAATTCCAAAACATAACATTGTCAAGGAAATATGAGTTACGGGATTACAACCCAATCCCGAATAGGTCAATACAGAGTTTAAACCAAATACATCGGAAGTCTTATAAAACACATTACAACCAAAGTCATTGTCCAAAAGATCTCAACCTGATTAAAGAAATAATTAAAATGTTCAAAAACCACTGTCGACTCCATAGTCCTTCTATTCTTCTGAGCTACTTCTTATCTGATGTGCCGAATCGAACGGATGACACTAGCCCACATGCGGAGAACAAAGTTCGTGGGTTAGTCTACTTGAATAGACTAGCAATGGTATAAAGCAGACTGGTTCAAAGCAGTCATATTAGGTTAGACTCATCGCTTCTCGGATAATAACCGATAACGGTAGTCAACCATCATAATCCTACTGGAATAGACAAGAGGTATGCACAATAGAAGATTCTGGAAGACTGAATCTTCACAGAAATCGACTCGAAAAGAGACTCCAAGAGATTGAGTCTTTAAGGAAATATGACAAATCTGAAATGTTTACAGCATCATACAACAATGATTTAAAAGTTGACTGAGATGCTTCGGTTCACGACCAACCTCATCGCCTACAGCGAATCCAGATTGGAAAGAGAAAGTACTATGATCAAAGTCGAGACGAGTTTTCCTAGCTGCACTACAACTTAGCTGTACTACTCGCCCAAGGTGTATTAATTATGTGTGTCGAGTAGCACTTATCTGATTTATGTTTCAAAACACACATCACGTTATTAGACTTTTACATGTGTACCCCATCATTGGGACGACACATCTTAGTATACGTTTCGTCGAGAGTGACGTACACCGGAAGGTTTGTGACACCAGCTAAGTGTCTTGTCTCTACACACTTGTGAAAGAGATCGATCATGATCTTAGAATAGTACCAGATGGAGACGAGCCACCCCGATACCAGATTATAAAGAAACGACTGGACCGAATCCGAGTAACGTTCATATCTAACAGTGCTAACTAAACAGTTACAGCACAATAACAGATACAGGATAAATCCACATAAGGGCCCGAAAGGCGATCACAGATAATAGCGTTGTTCTAACAGATATACAACCTATTATATGATTTTCAAAACAGTTTACCAAAACCGTTTCCAGACAAACAGAGTATTCATTCCAAATTAATTACTCAGATAAACTACTGATAATTAATGTAAATATGGAACGAATGAGCAAGAGCGAACCGTCACTTGCCTTAATCCGCAGAATAGGAACAAGCCTAACGACAACAACTGGATTCCGGGCTCGACACGGGTATAGCTCCGACAGCACAACAACCTTCGAGTCGACCCATAAAGGAACCCTAAGTTAGATTCGACATAACCATAGTACGAATCTAAAATGACGAAAGAAAATGAAAGGAAAGACGCCACGACGACAACCAACCAAGCCAAAGCCACGAAGGCATTCTGGGCACTAGCGGCGGTCGCTGTTCTTGGCGGCGGTCGTCGCAGTTCATCACGGCGGGCGCCGTGAAGAACTCAGACGACTGAAACGAGAGAAAATCTCACCAAAACGATGCGCGTTTCGACCCATTTCCGCCTTGCTTGGGTTCTGACCTCCAAAGGCAACCAAAAGGCTTCGAAAGGGCTTCTGGGAACACCACCAAACGACACCGACGAGGGCTTCTGAACTCCGGCGAAACACAACTCCGACGACACAAGAATTTGGCAGAGGTTCGGTGTTTGGGATGGCTCAAATCCCTTCCCCAACACCTCCTTTTATAGCCAAAGCATCAGGAGCACGAAGATGGCCTACGAAAGCTAGTTCGGCGCTCGCCAGAAACCACGCCAGCGACCATCGGGCAAAGACTTTCGGACAACGACGACGGCAATTACGGCGGGCGCCGTAATTTACGGCGGTCTCCGCCGTAGCCTGGCACGCCAGCTACCACCTCGAGCATTGGGACGGCGGGCGCCGTGACTGTACGGCGGTCGCCGTTTCTTGGATCCCACGACGGCGGTCGCCGCGACTTGTACGGCGGTCGCCGTGACCAGCTTTTCCCGCCCGTTCAGCTTTGAACGATCATGACATTAACCCGGGATAAAAATTATCGTACGCGAACGAATATTAAAATCCAAGGCATGTCGTCTGTATATTATTTCACTGAGAAAAATATTACAGATACAGAGCACATTACAGAATGTCTCAAACTCTCTGTATTAGATCCGACGTACACAACGGATACTCGAAAAAATTCTCAAATTCTCAAAATAACCTTACAAAAATACGGGGTATCACAGAAAGATCGTTACTTTTCGTTTTATTACTTTTTTTTATTTGATAGTCCAACATTATCACACGCATGACGCATCTGGTCACGAATAACAATATCAATCCCTTTAGCTTTCATAAAAAAAATCCCTTTAGCTTACTATAGTGTGGCTGGATTCATAAGTATTTCGGGCTCCTTACCAATACTGTATATTTCCCACACAGATTTCCATCAAATAAAAAATATTTCCCACACAGAGCTAGATTAATGAAGTTATATATGACTATTTAGTCTTATTATTCTCTTAATTTATTCTATAAAAAACATCTATTAATAATTTCCCCTCTGAATTTAAACTTCTTGGGTATTATTAAACAACGATATTTTATAGTGTTTCTTACAAAAAATTAACAAGCCCAATTTACAGGGTATTATATAAAGACTTTTATATGCTTTCTTTTAAAAAATAAATGTTATTTTAATTTCTAACTCAATTATTAAAAATGAAACTAAACTAAAATATTATAATTTTTTCTAAAAATTTACTATCCAATAACTATTTGCTTTATTTTTAATAAACTAATAAATAAAAATTATTTTTATTATATAAATATATACAACTTTCAATAACATACCTCATAATTTTACAAAAAAAAATCACATTATTTTTTTTTAATAAAAAATAAAAACTAAAATAACAATTAATCCTTATTTCTTAACGGTAATGGAGTTTCATCTATTGAGAATATCAATATGCAATAAGGCGCAGGACCTCATATAAAACAGCGCTTAAACAAAGAGCAGTGAAGTCCCGCAGCTTTTCCACTATTCTCATATTCTTACGCTGTTGTGATGGATTCGCGTACCAGTGCCTACAAAACCCTAACCCTAATAATTTATCCCCAAATTGTTTCCTACCGAATTGAATTCAAAGAATATATTAAGTGTGAAAATTGTCCATTCATTCGATTCTCAAAACCCTAAAGCAAAAGCCTAAGCTACTTAGCTACATACATGTTCAGAGGTTCAATCATAATCGTTCAAATAGTGTTTTCTTTTCTTTCTCATTTTGTAGGGAGTAGAGAAAGATAGGATTCAGAAAAGGGAGACTCTTCTTTGTCCTCTTCTTTTTCATTTTGTATTCAAGTATACAATTTATTGACTAATTAGTATCAAGATGTGGGTTTAGATGCTTATGAGTCTGTAGGGTAATTTTTACCAATTTTTTTTTATGTAGTGTAAAAAATGGTGATAAAGATGGACTATTGGAAATTCAACGAGTTCGCGCAGTTTTGTAAGATTTTAGTGCGTAAGGAAGGCGTGGAGTCGCGTGTTCGATTCTCCTTTGTGTATAATTTTTTGGGCGTTCGGTTTTGCATTTTTTGTTTTCGCACCAGGTTTTAAACGCCATCAGATAGCGTTTTTTTTTAAACGTCATTATATGGCGTTTAAATTTATTTGTATTTTTTTGGGACTTGTTGAGATTTAAATATAAAAAAACGGTTCGATTGGACCGGTTCCAATTGTAAACGCTACGGCCCGGTCTTGAATCGATTAGTGAAAATTATGTACTGCTACGTATACTGTGGATTTATTATTATGTTAGTGTACAATAGTAGTTGTAAATTATATTTTGTATATATTATATGTATGTTAGTGTACATTATTAGTTGTAAATTCTATGTCAGAGATATTGTATGTATATTAGTATAGAATATCAATGATAAATTATATTGACTATGTTATTGTAGAATATTAGTATATGTTTTTTCATTAGAACATCGTGTTACTGTATAAATGTGATCAATTTCGTAATTAGTGTAGAATTGAAAAATATTTATTTAAATTTAGAGAGGATACCAAATGACAGAGTTATAAGGGGTGAAATCATGATAGTCCTACTAAAATTAGCGTAGAACATTAGGTTGAAGCTTTAATTTCCGAGTTTTGAGTCATTAATCTGAAGAGTTGAAGCTTTAATTTTCGAGTTTCTTATGTTCGAATGAAACTTGTGTTAGGGTTTTGATAAAAAATAAATCCTGGTAGCGTTTAAAATTAGCGTAGAATTGGAAAGTATTTATTTAAATTTAGGTGAGTGAGGAGAATGGACAAATGTTTACATTTTCTACGTGTATCATATTTGCACCATGATTATTAGGGTAGAACATTAGGTTAGGTATAGAACACTCTGTTAATGTAGAACATGAGTATTTATCTTAGTTTGTATTTAGGGGTTTTTGCAGGGAACCACCCGCTATATATCACTTTCGGCACTAAACCACCCGGATTTAACCTATTGATTTTAAACCACCCAAAAATGACATTTTTGTTACATTCGACCACCCATGGACGGATTCCGTTAAAATTTCCGTCCAAATGTGTGAAAAGACTATTTTGTCCCTTGGTTTTTTGTGAAATTACAGGAATAGTTTTGGGGAAATTGCAATCTGGCCCTCTAGTTTTTGGTTTGTGGCAGAATAGTCCTCAAACAAATTTTCATAATTACAAAAATTGCCCAAACTTATTATTTTTAATATTCTGAGTTGATAGTATATTTTAACCCCAAATTAAAGTATAGAAAAATTAACTTAGGTTAAAATAGGCTTAAGTTATTATTCTTATGAATTAGACCATATTTAAATATGTAACAAAAATGTAAAATTTGATTTAAATATTTCAAGTCAAAATTTATAAGTTTTATATAAATTATAATTAATATAAGGTTAATCATAAAATTTGAATTAAAGATTAACCTTATATTAATTATAATTAATATAACGTTATAATTAATTTAATTAATTTATAAGTTATAAGTTTTATATAAATTATAATTAATATAAGGTTAAATTCATAAGAATAATTAGTATAAGGTTAATCTTATATTAATTATAATTAATATAAATCTTTAATTATAACTAATATAAGGTTAATCTTTAATTATAATTAATTATAATGTTAAATATTATTCTTAAATTATAATTAATTTAATTAATTTATAAGTTATAAGTTTTATATAAATTATAATTAATATAAGGTTTAATTCATAAGAATAATTAATATAAGGTTAATCTTATATTAATTATAATTAATATAAGGTTAATCTTTAATTATAATTAATTATAATGTTAAATATTATTCTTAAATTATAATTAATTTATAAGTTATAAGTTTTATATAAATTATAATTAATATAAGGTTAAATTCATAAGAATAATATTATAACGTTATATTAATTATAATTAATATAAGGTTAATCTTTAATTTAAATTTTATGATTAAACTTATATTAATTATAATTTATATAAAACTTATAAATTTTGACTTGAAATATTGAAATCAAATTTTACATTTTTGTTACATATTTAAATATGGTCAAATTCATAAGAATAATAACTTAAGCCTATTTTAACCTAAGTTAACTTTTCTACACTTTAATTTGGGATTAAAATATACTATCAACTCAGAATATTAAAAATAATAAGTTTGGGCAATTTTTGTTATTATGAAAATTTGTTTGAGGACTATTCTGCCACAAACCAAAAACTAGAGGGCCAGATTGCAATTTCCCCAAAACTATTCCTGTAATTTCACAGAAAACCAAGGGGCAAAATAGTCTTTTCACACATTTGGACGGAAATTTTAACGGAATCCGTCCATGGGTGGTCGAATGTAACAAAAGTGTCACTTTTGGGTGGTTTAAAATCAATAGGTTAAATTCGGGTGGTTTATTGTCGAAAGTGACATATAGCGGGTGGTTCCCTGCAAAAACCCCTTGTATTTATGCATATTTATAATGAATACCAATGTTTGTGAAATAAATAGGATGATTCTAGTGCCACCAACATTGCGAGTGCCGATTTTTCTTCGCATTTTACTACGGATGAGAAATGGGGTGATAGACAGAGTATGATTCAATGTGTTCGTTCAGTGGGCAAGGAATTGAACATTTTGATTGTCATACAAAAATCATGGGATCGAAAGGTGATACTATCATGTGAGAAGTTTGGATCATACAGACCGATGAAGAATAAGGTGGTCGAAGGTTCTGAGCCAACCCCTAAATCGAACCGGTCAATGAGGACAAAGAAGAGTGAGTGCCCGTTTGAGATGCACGGGTTGTTATCAAAAGAGAGTAAGTGGAGCTTAAAGGTCATCTGTGGATGGCACACCTATGACATCCCAACATCCTTAATGAGGCATGCTTTTGCTAGACGCCTTGATGCGGATCAAATCGAGGTGGTGAAGTTATTGTCTGCCACCGACTCGAAATGCTTGACATCAAGGAGTCAAGTGTACAATTGCAAGGCTAGGGAGAGGAAGAAATCCAGGGGCAATATGACGGTGACGCAATTCACGTTGGAATTTCTAAGGTCTAAAGGATATTATGCGAACGTTGAAAGGGTTAAGGTTAAGATGAAAGAAAAGGGGAAGTATGTGGTGAAGGAGGTTGTTAGTGATCTTTTTATTAGTCACCCCGACTCCAAGCACTTGTTGGGTTTGTTCCCCCACGTCGTCATTATGGATACAACCTACAAGACCAACAGGTAATCTTTAGTTTTAACTTTTCACTACATTTGCACTATCTAATTGCATTTTTTTTAATGTACATGTATAGGTACGGTATGCCATGTTTGGAGTTTGTTGGGTTCACATGCACAAACCTTAACTATTGTATTGCCATCGTATTCATGCGAAATGAGACAATGGAGCACTATGTATGGGCCATGCGGCGTTTGGCCGGCTTGTTCGGTACAAAACAACCTAGGGCTATCATGTTAGACCGAGAACTGGCAGTTGTGAAGGCTGTACCCGCAGTCGACGCTACGACACCCAAAGGCTTGTCTCTTCAAGTCTTTTATCCCCGCAGTCGACGCTACGACACCCAAAGGCTTGTCTCTTCAAGTCTTTTATCCCCGCAGTCGACGCTACGACACCCAAAGGCTTGTCTCTTCAAGTCTTATATCCCCGCAGTCGACGCTACGACACCCGATTCAGTGTTCACTGTTCACGCATCAACTGGTATCAGAGCCTTTTCCAAGTTAAGTTTATTCTTCTCTCTTTTGTGATTCTTGAAATTCTTCCGCTAGCAAACCCTAGAATTTTTTTTCTACCACCACCACCGTTCGCAACCACCGCCGATCCCCACCACCACCGTTCACAACCACCGCCGATCCCCACCACCACCGTTCGCCACCATCGCCGATCCCCACCACCAACGTCAAACACCACCACCACCATCCGCCGCCGCCTACTTCACCTTCACGACCAAACCCTAATTTCATCTAGGTTTTGTTTACTTGTCCCCCACTCCTACAATATACCCTCTAGCAATTCTTGTTTCCTTTGATTACATATTTGTTTCCTTGTTCTTGTTGATCTCGTCTTGCTTCATCTTTGGTTTAATTGCTAGGTTAGTTGTTGATTTCTTCCCTGCTAGTTGCTTGTCTCTTCTTTCTTTTCCTGCACTCGCTTTGTGTGGTTCTTTCTTGCTTGATTCGCAATCATATCAAGTCAAAAAAAAAAAAAAAAAAAAATAGTTTGACCGTACAAAAATCGAAAACAAACATACTATTCTCACCTTCCATCAATAAAAAAAAAAGGGTTGGGAAGACGGAAGCCTTCAAAAATTAGGCAGAGAACGCACCATACGGTCATACTCCATCTTCTCATCTTCCATGTCTCTATGCAACTCGGAGTAAAACAAGGGCAATTAGAAATTTTCAGCTCTCTTGTGATTAACCCTGAGAAACTTGATTTGATTTGCTTGCACTTGGAAACTTGTGTGTTGTTTGGGATTTGAATTGCTAGCTCTTGTTTTCTTGCCTTACGTTCAAGCCTCTCCCTCCTCACGAGCAACCCAAATTAGTACGCCCTGCGGAAAATTTCTTGGGTCACTTTTGAGACAAGGACTTGGCTTGGACTTGTTTCTTTTGCTTGGTGCAACTTACTTCTTGTGGTGTATGCTGCGTATAGGTTCTATGGACGTACCAACCACACGCACCTCTCGTTCTACGGGCAACCGCAGCCCTGGTCCCATCTTCGTGGCCTCCACGTCTGAGTACATCGACTCCCTTCGCGCTGAGATTGACAACTTGCACGCTTCAAATGCTGAGCAAGCTGCCGAGCTTGCCCACCTTTGTCGGGCCTTGAGTGACATGGGGTTGCCCACGGCTGACCCAATGTTGAACCCCCCGGCCATAACCAGCCGGCCAATGGACCGCAAGGGCCCCTTTCTCAATGTCCTCTTCTCGACCACCTCCGGCTACGAGTCTTTTGACGAGGACACCTTCGACGCCGGACCGATATTTGACACCTACGTCGATGAGGAGGAGGAGATGGACGAATACATACAGCGGGACGGCCCCAACAACAAGCGAGTCCTCTTCTCGCACACCTCCGGATATGAGTCCTTTGACGAGGACACCCCGGACTCCGAACCAGTGTTTGACACGTACGGCCAAGATGAAGAGGTGGAGAAGTTAGATGGTTACGTCTGCAGTTCCTTGGATGCTCAAGGCAACATGCCTCTTACCTTGATTACACGCCGCGTTCTTAACGCCAAAGAAGGTACCTTCCTTGACCAACGTGACAATTTGTTTCATACTAAGTGTGCGGTCCAGGGTGCTTCTTTTAGCGTGATCATAAATGGTGGGAGTTACCACAACATCATCCCTCCAAAGGTGACCCCGTACTTCACGTTTGAGACGCCTCCACTACCCGACATTCCAGGCAAATGCGAGAACCGACTTCTCTTAGCTCGGTTCCGGGATGTCTCTCCAATAATTCAGGGACGTCTTCCTTGCTTTTTACCTTTTCCTTTCGTGTGTCTTTTAACTGTTAAAGATCATGTTGATTTACCCCCTACCATGACTTCTCTTTTGCAGGACTTTGGGGATGTGCTACCCGAGGGATTGACCCCTATACTCGATGACTATGGTGCACATTCTACGTTCAACGTCGCTGATCTTTCTCCTTATACGCCTCCTGATTCTGACGACGAGGACGAAGCGGGGACGCTTCGCAGCCAAGAAGGGGAGATTGATAGCAACATGCATGTGAGACTTAATCAAAGACCTCCAAGGAAAAGGCTCAAGCAAAGGGTGAAGTCTTGTGCAAGTTCGGAATTGAACTGTCGATTTGGTTCTGGACAGTCTTCGGTAAAACGGCCATAACTATGGCTAGAAAATTGATCTCGTGATGATTCAAGATGCGTTGGAAGTCTGATTCAAAGATCTACAACTTCATAGTTTACGTCGGATCAAGATTCCAACAAGAAGATGGTCAAAACCGAGTTTTACTGAGAGCTGTGCCAAGAACTCGACCCAGAACTCGGCCGAGTTCTGGGCCGAGTTATCAATCCCGGCCGAGTCCTTGAAACATTGAAGAACTCGGCCCAGAACTCGACCGAGTTCTGGACCGAGTTGTCGACCAAATGGCCGTGCCCAACCGAGTTGCTGCTACAGTGAAGAACTCGGCCCAGGACTCGACCGAGTTCTGGACCGAGTTGTCGGCGATTTTTCGCCTCTGTTCGAGTGCGTTTACAGACAACAACTCGGCCCAGAACTCGGCCGAGTTCTGGACCGAGTCGCGGCCCACGTCAGCGTTTTCGCTTCGTCGTCTCTTCGTTTGCTGAACAATTTTAATGTTATTTTATGTTATTTTATTTAACCTATTTAAACACTTGAAACCCTAGTTTGTATTCTTTATGTTGGATTTTAGTTTACAAGTTGAGTTCGCTCCTTAGAAGTTGAGTACGCTCATTCCTTGAATCCTAACGTCAACCCTTCGATCTCCGGATCAACCTATCACGTAGCTCGTCGCTTCGAGCAAATCATTCACCGTCTCTTCGGTACTCAAGGTCATCTCTTTGACCTCTTCGTCACCTCTTTGACGCGTTAGAAAGGGTTATCTCTTTAACCCTAGGAAAGCCATCACTTTGGCTACGGAGGAGAAGATTCAACCTAGCTTGAGGAGTCAAGATCCTACATCGCGACATCGCCCAGGGGTTGTTCGCATCAAATAGTATTTCCCAATGCGCATCATTTGCTGTGTAGGGTCCATGTGAACCGCAATGTTGAAGCAAGGGTCACCGGGAATATGTGCCACAAAAGTGTTAAGCATTTTATGAGGAATATTCGTTGGTTGTTGAGGTCACCCACGGAGGATGTGTACGAGTCACGGCTTAAGTATTTGAGGGACAAGTGAAAGAAAGGTACGTTTATGCAGTACGTCGAGGAAGTTTGGCTTAACGAGCACAAAAAGAAGTTAGTTGATGCATGGTCTAATCATATTCTTCATTTCTCCACAAGATCATCAAACATGTAAATTATATAACATATTTTTTTCATTAGATACGTATTATTTTTTATGAAGTATAACATGAGTATTATTTGTCAGGGTCGAGTCTCAACACTCTATGCTCAAGGACATCCTAAAATCATCTATTGGAGGGTTTGACACGATCGTAATACACATCGATAATATGTTCATGGATCAGGTGCGTGTAATCTTTTGGGCTCGTTGTATTATTTTCATTTGTACTACTTTGTGCCTATGGGAAAAATAATATGAAGTGAAATTTATGAATGATCAGATACATGTCATTAAGGGGTCTATGGAGCAGAGCAATTTTAAGTTGGCCACTATCATAAAGGATGGGCCCCAATGGGTGAAGATTTTGTTCAGTCACCTTGAGTACAAGATATTGGACGAGTGCATAAGATTACTATACAAACAAGCTATTCGGGCAAAGGAGGGAAAGATACCTGATGAAGAATGCCGCGATGTATGGTGGTGATCCTTGCTTGGGTTGCCTTGTCCACACACGATCAAGAGATATGTAGAGGCTGGTATCCCAATGTTGCCAAGTGAAATCCATTTATTTTGGAAACAAATAAAGTGGGAAGGAGTAGGCCATGAAGATCTCGGAAGTGATGATACTGAGCATGTTTCAAGACAAGATGTCTTAATGAAGAAGATGTACCAAGACTGGGAAGGCAAGGAAATGCCTGACGAACTGTTATACATTCTCACAACACGGTGAGATGACTACCATAACCCGAGCACTTCTACCTTGGGAGAGCCCCCGTGCGAAGATACTAGTAAGGGGAGACCTAAGAAGGACTCGACCAAGAGGGACCCCACTTGGCTGGAGCACAAGCAGGAGGAGCAAAAGAAGAAGGACCAAAAAATGAGGAGGACCAAAAGAAGAAGGACGAGCAAAAGAAGAAGGATGAGGAAAAAAAGAAGAAGGATGAGGAGAAGAAGAGGAAGAAGGAAGAGGAAAAGAAGAAGAAGGATGATCAAAAGAAGAAGAGGAAGTCATAGCATTCAATCGTCTGTTGGATCAGAACCTTCTCCAATGCATTATGGAGACACCAAAAGAGTTTCAGACGGCAAAGAGAGTGGCACTGGTCCGATCCCGCCCAAAATTGAAGTTGATCCAAGAAACAGGAAAAATGTTTGTCACCTCGATTTTAATTGGGGCGTACGAAATGTTGACCCTTTCATGTTCAACTACATCACCCGAGTAGAAGACGTACAAGGTGACGGTCATTGTGGGTACCGTTCCTTGTCTGTACTATTAGGGTTGGGGGAACAGAGTTACGACTACGTGCGACATGAGCTTTCAAAGGAACTGCAATTGCATCAAGATCTCTGCCGACCAGTGAGTATGGTGACTGACATTAACCATCTTATCAAGATGGTTGATCATACAGGACCTTGCTGGGAGGGTCAATGGATGGAAATGCCGATGATTGGGTTAGCATTTGCAACGAGATTCGAGGTGGCTCTTGTCTTTCTCTCATGGAGTGGACCTCATACATGCCTCCCCATGTTTGCTCGTTCGGGTGCCTGGCCTCCCACAACGGTGCATACGGTAGCACAAGTAGGAAATAATGATCATATTGTCCCGATAAGCATACTTATACATCCGCGCTTTACCTTGTGAATTATGTAATACTCATTTTAGCTCAATTTTTACAGGTTTGGCTAGTTAATGAACGTTATCCTATCCCACCCCCGCCCGCCGTTTGGAACAATTAGAAGCATAGTAGTGTTGAATGATGGGATGTACCATTTAGGGAAAGGATGAATGAATATCTCGTCAAACGTGGAAACCAAGGTCGTGGCGGTTTGGTTATGTAGTTTCGGGAGGGAGATTGGATAAATTAGGATCACATGTGGATCCACTCCTTTTCCACTTTGTAATATGAATTATCAATATATGAACGTTCAATTACCCTGGTATTTATATTTGATAAATGTGAATCCATTCAATTGTGTCAAAAAAAATAAACATTTATCCAACTCTAAAAAATTAAATATAAAATAATCATTTATATTCAATACGAATCCATTCAATTCTGTGAAGGTGCACGGTCTGTTCCAGACCATGCACACTACCGTGCCGAAAAACAGAAGCTCTCAGTTAAACCCATGCCATAATCTGTCGTCTTTTAAACGCCACAAAGCAGCGTTTGTAAACGCTACACAGTGGCGTTTATCAAACGCCATAATGTGGCGTTTACAAATGCTGCTCTGGCTTGGGTTTGGGGTTTGGGCTAGTTTTGGACACCACTTGATGGCGTGTAGGGTGGCTAAAATAAACTTGGGGTTTTTAGGGTTTAGGATATTGGGTTTTGATTTGTGTTTTTTTCATCCTAAACCTCAAATCCAAACGTTATATTGTTTTGAGGTATGCATGTTTATACATTAATATTATGGTTTAGGGTCTATGTTAAAGCAATGGTTTAAGGTTTAGGGTGTTTGAGATTTTTGAATCTTTGATAGTATAAGCATTGATATTGTTTAGGGTTAGAAAGGGTTTTTCTATTTGGAACTTCAAGGGACATTCTGCGAAGCCTTCAGTAGAAGAGCTTCAAAAGTAAATCCCTGACTATGACATAACTACAAAATATCGGGGCCATATATAGTTGTTGAAGGTTTGTTTTTCGAAACAAATTTGGACATCTCAAACCTTATACCCTAATGAATAGACCATCGCCACTACAACCCTAAACCCTAAAAACCCTATCCTAAACCCTCTCACATAACCTTAAACGCTATAGTGTGGCGTGTAAGTCTTAAATTCCACACTATAGCGTTTAAGGTTATGTGAGAGGGTTTAGGGTTAGGTTTTTAGGGTTTACGATAGTGTTTTTAAGGTTTAGGGTTGAGGTTTGAGATGTCCAAATTTGTTTGGGATTATTTGAGATTCTCTTATGGTCCTTCAGTAGAAGAGCTTCAGAAGTACATTTAGGGCTACGAAAAAAAATAATAAATATCGGGCCAAAATATACCTACTCAAGATATTTTTACCGAAACAAATTTGAACACCCCAAACCTTAAACCCTGATGAATGGACCATAGCCACTACAATCCTAAACCTTATACCCTAAAAACCCTACCCTAAACCCTCTCACATAACCTTAAACACTACAGTGTGGTGTTTAAGGCTTACACGTAAACGCCACACTGTAGCGTTTAAGTTGTAAACGCTACATTGTGGCGTTTAAGTGGTAAACGCTACATTATGGCGTTTAGGGTTTTGGAAAATTATATAAGGGTGTATCTTATATTCTATAGTTTTCCTTATTGTTATATAGGGATGAGCCCCTCTCGTACATAGATGGTAATCTGGCCGGACGGGCGGCTGATGACTCACCCGTCTCAACCTGGCTCTGGGACTGTCCATGTGACGCCCGTACCGGTGGATCAACAACAGGTATCTCATCGACATCGATAATGTCTGCAAGCCTCTGCCAGTCCTCCATCCCACCACCTCCCCGTAGAATAACCTCCCGGACATGCGCCTTCACCATGTTCAATCGCTATCATTCAATCATATAATGTTAGGGTATTAAACTTTATAAGGCTCAAACAATATGATAGAACCCTAAACATACCCGAGATGCATCCAAAGCCGGAATAGCATGGCGTCTGGGACGAGGTTGCTCGGTTGCGTCGTGTTTGACATATGGATGTGAAATGGGAAGGAACCAATCGAGATACTCCTCATCCATATCATAATCAGCAACAGCCAACGGACTAGCTAAGAGCTCAGCGCAAACATGCTCATCCAAGCGTTCCCAGCCATCCCAGTGGGCATCAAACTCCAGCTTGTAAGCATCCTTCCCTTTTATGCTTTCAAGGCGCTCAACTGTATGGGGCCGTATCGGGTCGAGAGGCATGCTCTAGCTCCGTCCAAACTGGTGTGCCACGCGGTCAGGCATGTACGGCTCTACAATCTTCTAGAAGCAGATCGTACCTCGATATGTAGAAGCTCTATACCGCGAATGGAAATCCAGATGACCGTGTGGCATCCACCGTACCTACAACCATAAAAAGCATCAATGTTACGAGTAATCATTATACCCTAATAAAAAAAAATAGAATCATGTACTTACATCCTCACGCCGATATTCATCAAGGATGTGGCGGTAACTCTGAATCCGAGATAGATCCCGGGGAGGGGGGCGTAATACCCAATACCATGCCGCTCGTCGGTCATCGTCGGCTCTCATAACCTGGGGATGCGGGTGTTCGGGAAACCTAGGAAAGTAAGCCCATATCCACATCTGCAATCGTCAAAAAATAAATTATACTTCTATTTTTTTAACGGCAAAGTTTAAATAAAGTTCGGTGCAATATATAAAGATTCAAAGCTTAGCTACGTTTTACCTGGAGTAGCAAACAACAACCGCCTATGCTCATTGCCTTCCCACGTGAAGCCTCACCTAGGTTCCTGTACAGGCAGGCGAGAACTCCGGCTCCCCAGGCCATCCGCTGGGTACGCTCATGATCCACACACAACGGCAACTGTTGACACTTCAGCTTGTTCGTTTACTTATTCACGAACAAGCTGGACCCGAGCAAGTGGAATAAATACCATGTTGCACAAGACATGGGATCGTCGCCCACCAAAATCATCCAACGGACATCAAACACAAAGTCACATGCATCAATCCCAGTTGTATTCACCCACTTCTTCACCTCCTTTGGGTCGTAGTAAAAAACCTCCTGCCACAAATCGGCCAATGCCCCGTCCTCTAGTATCGCACTAACGGCGTATCCCTCGATAGGCAGCCCCATGATCCTCTCGATGTCATGGAGTGTGACAGTAATCTCGCCCCAAGGAAAATGGAAGTTGTTGGTCTCTGGATGCCACCTCTCCACAAAAGCAGAAATGAGGACGTGGTCCACACTTCCAAACTGAAACTCCTGGAGTCCGGTCAGCCCGCTCAGTGAAGCGTAATGCCACCAGCTACCCTCAACCACCTCCCCCTTGGGAATAAGGCGGCAGTCTCCAGAAATCGAGATGGCGTGGACGTGTATGAACCTTCAGACGGCGAGGGGCCTCCATGGGCTGATGCCATATCCGATGCGCAATGTGCTGGTCGAAGGACGACAGAAGCTCACCGTTCCCCACATCGTAAAGAGGTGAAGGGTGGGGAGCGGGAGGGTCGGGAATGGGGTCGGGTATAGGGTCAGGAATGGGGTCGGGTATAGGGTCGGGAACATGCTTCTCCTGGGGGGGGGGTCCTCCATCACAACATTGTCCAATCCAGGGACGGGATCATCGCTACGAACGGGACGTCGAGGCTTCTTCTTCTTCTGTCCGGAAACATCTGGCCTCATCTGCTTACGCGCTGAAGCAGTAACGCGACGGTTCCCTGTGTCCCATCCTACTGAGCGAAACCGTCGTCGAATACCCTCCACTATATCCTTTTTAATCATTTTCTTCTTCTTTTGAGTTACAATTGGGTTATACATTCAATGTACAGTTTATACATACTTCTACGAGAAATAATTTGCTTAATACTATTATTTATATTTTTCATTGCTTTAAATTATAATAAATTTATATTTCGGATAAATAATATTTCAACATTTTCTAGGAATTAATTATTATTTTCTTAATATTATTAAGCTGATTAAAATTATCTATATTTTTCATTATGGGATAAATTATCTATATTTCTAATATTTAATATTTAAAAATTTGATAAATTATCAATTAAGATATAAATTATCGATGGTGCATTTATACCTAAAATCCTTCTAATATTATATTCGTAAATTCTATTTCCCTATTATAATTTAATTACGCGTGTATTTCGATTATCATATATAAACAAATAAGTCATATATTAACAAAATCTAAATGAAATTAAATAAATAAAACTACTAATCCATGTATAAAACTACTAATCCATAACCTAAAATCATTCTAATACTAAAATTATTCTAATAATATCTAAATAAAAAAATTAATAATTCATGATACTCTACCTTTCTAAATAATTAAATAAAATTAATAGATTATATACATTTATATATATTTAAAACTTATAATACGTTCATAAAATACCTCATAACTACGCCGTTTCCCCTTTAGAACCACCGAAACACTATCGGATTCGCTCGCCTCAATCATGGACGACACCGACTCATCCCACATCGACGACTGCGCCACCGCTTCCGCTCTGACTGCCGCTGCCACAGACAGAGCGTTTTCCGACCCCACCAGAACTACCGCCCCCACCTAATCCACCGACCCAAGCCCGAACCAACCCGACCCCACCTCCTTCACCGACCCAGGCCCGACTAGACCCGGCCCGACCTCCGGCACGGGATCCACCTCCATCGCCGCGGCCTCGCCGTCTCCCGCCGCATCCTCCTCCACTGGATCCACCTCCACCGCGCGGAGCACCGCCGGTCCACCTTCTCCGGCCTCGGGCTCCAGCTCCTCCCGCGCAGCACCACCAGATCCACCACCACCTTCTCCGTCGTCTCCCGCACGCAGCTCATCCATCACCGCCGCGACTTCTCCACCGCCGCCACCTTCGCCTTCGTCTCCCGCGCGCAGCTCCTCCTGTCGACATTCTCCGGCATCGGGCTCCAGCTCATCCCGCTTACAGCCACCACTTTCGTCGTCGTCTCCAGCGCGCAGCTCCTCCGCCGTTGTCTCTCCTCCAGCATCCACCACCGTCGCGGCCTCAGATCCGGCAGCCCGCGCAAGCAACTCGTCATCGGTGTCCATTTTGCCGCCGATGTCGATTTGTAGGGTTTAGAAAAGGGGAAGAAGAATATGGAGGAGGAGGAGGCTTAGGGTACGCGGAATATAGCCAACGTGTGTGAACGCTACGGTATGACGTTTTTAAACGCCATGTTGTAGTGTTCATAAACGCTATGTTGTAGCGTTCAAGTACGCTACAATCGAACCAAAGGAAAAATTTTGAACCGGTTAAATTAAAAAAAAAAATTTAACGTCATTTCGTAGCGTTTAAAATGAACCAGTTCATATTTTCTTAACCAGTTCATTTTAAATGTACAATTATTATTTTTTGAACGCTACCATGTAGCGTGTAAGTGCGGTGCAAAAACACAAAAAAACTGGTGCAAATAAGACCCCCGGATTTTTTGAGCTAGTCGCAACCACATATCATGAGCAGAATATCATGTACTTAAACCAAAAAAAAAGATGGTCTATTGGATGAAAAAATGCATGGTGCATGTAGAGATGAATTTATCACACATCGAAAGTTAGTAACTAAATAAGACTAGTATATAAAGCTAGTGATCTACTCATCCTCCTATTGTCAAGTTTTAGAATGAAACTCTGCCATATTTATGTGCTAATCTTATACGCACATATGCGCATAGACTAGCAGCTTCTTCATGGTTATCTGCCCATCGAACTTTATCACATGGAAGGCAATGTTTAGAGGTGTACAATGGTAATGAGTGATATTTTAGTATTTTTTAAATTTTATTTCAACTTTTCTTATTTAAATATAATGTGTGAATGTACTTGAGTTCACAAACTTTATACTAAATGTTCACAATTTTATACTAGAGGTTCAAAAACTTTATACTAGAGGTTTTGTAACGTAACTATATATAAGAGGTTCACATACTTTATACTAGAGGTTCACAATTTTGTACTTAAGTTCACGATCCACTACTCAAATACATGTTTACTCTATTTATTAAATGTTGAACCTATATATTAATTATGAACCTCTAATTTATTAACCTTAAACTTCAAATATTGTTTATAATTATTAACCTTGAACTTCAAACCTTTATACTAGAGATGGCTCCCGGTTCAAACGAAACCGAAAATTGGGGGTTCTAGAACCGGGAATATCTAAAATCGAAACCGGTGGAAAACGGAAAAACCTCCTTAGTCTGCTTCTGGGAGGTTACGAATCCTTTGGTTCTACCACTTTCTTTTTCTTATTTTTTTTTAGCAAACTGGGTGGAACCGGAGGCTCCGACGCCTAAAACATCCGATTTCAACGCTAAAACCTCCTGTTCCATCTTATTTTGATTGATTTAAAAAAAAAAAAAACCAAATAGAACCGGATTTGTCCGGATTCGGTTTTCATCTTCGTGGAACCAAAACCGACGATTCCATAGCAGGAACCGCAAGTTCCGAAACAGTGTCACCTCTACAAACACCTTTATATATATTTAATGTATCCAAAATACATGTTACTAACCTTTAATATATTATAAATATTCTATATATCATAAATATATGTGGATCCGGTGAAAATTCTTTTTAAAATGAGAATTTTTCTTAACATGCGAACTGGTGCACAATGGGGAGAAAGTGTACAATACACTTGCATTTTCATGTACACATATTTGGGTGTACAATTGTACACTACGTTAGTGCACAAGTGGTCTCCCTCATTGATCCACCGGAGCACCGATGTTGATCACCGTTGATCGGCGTTGACCGACCTTTGACCGATTGGTGCACTAGTTTATGCATTACTTTGGATGTGCACCATGTTGGAAATAATTGTGCACCATTTAAATAAAATACAAGTGTATAATTAAATAAAATACAAGTGCACCATGCCATTAATAAATGTGCACCACATTACAAGTAATTGTGCACCATAGTTTATGTATTTGTGCACTGAGAAGGTTCATGTGCTTGTGCACTCTATTGTATTTATAAAAAATATATGTGCACTACTCAATAAAAATCGGATGGGCAATTCAACAATTATGGTGCACATTTCAACAGACTTTGGTGTACAAACTCGTACAACTCGGTGTATATTGTGCAATGTATTGTACTTAGAAGGAAAAAAACAAGTGCACTACTCAATAAAATTCGGGTGCACAACTTCACATATTTTGATGCACTTTTCAACGGACTTTGGTGTACAAATTCGTACAACTTTTGTGTTTGTGCACTGCTATCTATCTATATACTAAAGCAGAAGTCTAAATCCTATGTGTCGGTCTCACGTTCAATTCGCATACGTGTCGTCACCACATTCAATTCGCCTACATGTCGGCTTCTGAGCTATGCTACCTCATCCGCCACGTCATCTGATATCTTATCTTATTGTTTATTTCCATAACTATTTAAAACTAAATAATAATTATATTCTTTCTTATCTTATTTTCGAATTTTTACTATAACTATTTATCTTATCTTATTGTTTATTTCCATAACTGTTTAAAACAAAATAATAATTTTCTTATCTTATTTCCGAATTTTTACTATAACTATTTAAAAACAAAATAATATTGACAATATACAATTTTTTTATCTCATTATTTCAAATTAAAAATAATAAATTCGAATCTAAATTCTTAATTATTATATATTAAATTAAATACTCTAATATCTTCACATAAGATAATTTTAAATCTTCCCTTCATCCATTAATTTGTTAATTTGTATTAGGTTTTCTTAGTCGAGTTCGTATATCGTAGATTTATTCTTCTCTTCATTTCGGGTTTTATTGTCTTTGATTTATATTGATATGAATGATAATTATAAAGGGGATCATAGGCTGATTGAACTAATTAATTTATTTAAAAGAGTTATGACTAGCAAACAATATCATATCTCATATATCAGAACATACTGCAACTTGATTTTTTTATTAGGTCCTATTGTAATTTTAAAAGATAAAAAAGGCTTAAACGAAAAGATAAAATCTAACTAATAACCCAATCTTTAAAATATATCTTACGAACTATCATATATGTCTTGCAGTTATTTGATTTTGTTTATCAATTAACAAACCTAATCTATTTTAATTATCTTACTAATTCTCAAATAAACTTTTACACTAATTGACCCCCATATGTTAACAAAATAGTTAACAATTATAAGAAAATAATAATATTATGATATATTTCTATTAGGTGGAATTTACGTATATATTAAAGGAGAGACTTAAATCTTATGTTTTATTATTATGTTCGATTCACCTACGTATCATCATAATCCAATTATAATTTGTCACATCATCCAGCCTTTTAAAAAAATAAAATATTGGTCAAGTTTGATAATATATTAGCTTTATTTAGTTAAATAAATTTTATAAAAAACACTGGCATAAAATCTGAATATGATAATTAATCTTAATAAGATTTGAAATTGGTAAATAATTTTATATAAGAAATGTATATTCCTATATACATATATCTTCATCGAACATATTTGATTCTACATTTGATTCTACAGAATTAATAAAATTATTTGATGA
Source organism: Rheum nobile (assembly GCA_027886185.1). Classification (NCBI taxonomy): domain Eukaryota; kingdom Viridiplantae; phylum Streptophyta; class Magnoliopsida; order Caryophyllales; family Polygonaceae; genus Rheum; species Rheum nobile. Next base: position 98,102 of record WOAB01000731.1, on the reverse strand, counting down.
CTTTGATAGATATAGATTTGATAATTATTAATTATATTAGATTTTATCATATTAAAAACATTTTCAATTTTTATCTTTCACACGCCTATGTTTTTTTATCCATCATACGTATATGTTAACCAAATAGTTAACAATTAAAAGAAAAAAATTGTAGACAAAAAATAAGATCTATTTGATAAGATCATAGGTAGTTAGACACATATATATTTTTGAAAAGATTATGATAAGAAGAAGAAATTTACGTAAAAAATATTTTCAAGTTTAAATGGCCAATTTAAAAAAAAAGTGTTATCAAACCAAAATTAGTGCCATTCTTAAAATTCCAATCAAGTTGAATGCAATAATTCCACGGCCTTATTAGCTTTTTAGAAAAAAAATATTTTAAGCAAAAGAGTCCAAATTATTTCTAGAACATTGAAATTATATCTAGATGAGGTTACTAATTTTTAGAAGAAAAATATAGTTAAAAAATGGGTTGTGGTTGTAGGCCATATTTAAATAAAAAATATAGCATAAGATGATAGTCGAATACTATAAAATAATAAGTACAAGTTAGTTTATTGGTAATATATTTGAAATTTTATTTTGTCAGTTGAATCTATTAGCAATTCTAACTTTTTTTCACAAGAAAATATGAAATATTTTATAAGAAAATAAACTTAGTAGCGCACCGTATAATTGATAAATTTATCAATAGTGAGAAAATTTGATAAAGGTAAAAAATGTTATCAATTATAAATGTAACAATTGTAATTACATAATTTAGGACTTTTTCCCTATATATATACACTTAAACCATAATAACCTATAACCTTATTAATATAGATTGGTTTTAGAGCCTTCGCTTAATTATATCATCCACTTGATACTCACTTTTTTAATTACATATAGATTATTCTATTTATACTTTATTAAAGAACTTAAGACTAATATCATAAAAAAAAGTTTTTTAATAATTAATAAAATTATTTTAAAAATAATTTATAATCCTAACTCGTGTATGGCACGGGCGCTATGCTAATTGTACCTAAAAAAAATGCATTACTCAATAAAATTCTGATACATAACTTCATATATTTTAATGCACTTTTCAACAAATTTTGATACACAAACTCGTGACTTATGCATAAATTCGTATTTTAAGAAAAATTGGTATTTTAAAAACAGTTCGCATCAAATCCGTTTAGATATTATAGTATTATACTAACCGTGAAAAAATAAGGCGAGTATAGTGTGAAAAAATAAGGCAGGTTCATGTAATATATTATGAAAGGGTTCAATTATAACCAGACGATTAAACACATTTGACAGACATAAATGTACAGTCGCATTTTACACCGGAACTCATGTACGGATATGATTGCTTCCTTAGAATCAATGTTTAAAGCTCTTGTATATCATATGGACTCATCAATGAGTAATTAATCTATCACTTCTTAAGCTCATGAGTAATTTTATGAGATTATAATTTGTTACTCTGAGGATATAGTAACTACCTATCTACTTTTAGTCATTCAATTAGGAATCTTGGCATCCTAAAGTAGTATATAGTATATATGCAGGAGTTATATATCAACTTAGCTTGTTACATATCATATCATGATTGTATGAATAGGAATTAGTTGGATTGATAGAAAGGGGACAAAAGCATATATTGGAAACATATATATTTGATCATGGTTGATGCTTAGATTGATACATCAATGTCACATTTTTGTTTGGTGAATAAATTTATTTTCACACCCGTCATTTCCTTGGGCTCACTTCAAAGTAAGGTACTCCGTATATTACGTACCCCTCCATACTCTACAAGTCTACACTCTAATGATACAACACACTCCCCATCCGATATGATACCTATCTAGAGTTGGACAAACGTGATCCTGAACCGGTGAATTGGATTGAAAGACCCGATCAAACTTGAATCGGATTGGACCGATGGTTTAAGGTCCTGATCGGTTTAAGTTCAAGTTTGCCCATCGATTGAATTAATGGTTAAACCGAAGGTTCAACCCTTAAAAAATATATATATTTCTTATAAAAAATATATATTTTTATAATTTAACTATTTTTTTTAATGTCTTATTTGTATATAATTTCAAAACACATAAGAATATTTTTTATACGCCGCGGCTATATACATTTTCTAAATATACAGTGCATATGCACGTATATATAACACGTGTCTGTGTCAAGTTGGCACGTAAATATAACACGTGGCCGTGTTATATTATTTTTTTTATATAAAAAAAAAACTGTAGCACGGGCACGTATCCTGTGCACGTGCTACAGTGCTACAATAATTTTTTTTTTTTTTTTTTTAAGTTTAATCAAACAAAAAAATGTAATGAAGGAAGTTAAGATTACATTATATCGTATTATTCTATATTGTAATCCTAAGTTCATCATCCTATTACTCGAATATCGGTCATGCTAAGTGTACTGTAATCCTAACTTCATTATCGTGTTATTCAAAGAACGGTTATACTAAGTGTTATGTAATCCTAACTTTATTATAATTATTCGATTAATATGATAATGAAGTTAGGATTACATTACACTTAGTATAATCGTTATTCGAATAATACGATAATGAAGTTAATATTAAAATATAATTAGTATAACCGATATTTGAATGATAACGAATAATAATTTAATGAATTCATGATTACATTATACTTAGTGTAATCGTTATTCAAATAATGCGATAATGAAGTTAGTATTACAATATAATTAGTATAACCGATATTCGAATTATACGATCATGAAATTAGGATTACGTTACATCTAGTAGAATCAATATTCGAATAATACAACAATCAAGTTAAGAGCATTACACATATTTTTTTAGTTTGACTAAACTTAAAAAAAAAAAATACACGCCTATGTGTTATATTTACGTGCCAAGTTGACACGGGCACGTGTTATATATACGTGCCTATGCACTGTATATTTAGAAAATGTATATAGCAGCTCCCTTTATATATAGAAACTTTTTTACATTTTTTTGATTTTTTTTTGAACCAGAACCGAAATCGATAAAAAATCAGCGAAAAATCGGTTGAACCTAAACGGGAACCAGAACCGGACCAACGGTTCCGGGGGTGGTCCCGGTTGGAACCTTGAACCGTCGGTTTATGAACCGGGACCAGCTCTATACCTATCTTCAGTTTTTGTTCACTCTCTTTGTTACCAATAATTGTTATTTTTAACATTTGATTAATTATTAAGGAATACAACCATTAAATAAAAATACTTTATTTTTTTTTTCTAAAATTTACAAAGTAATAATTAACTACCTCATTTCTAACCAATAAAGAATATATATATATATAATGTCAATATATACAATTTTCAAAATTATATCTCTTAATTTATCAATAAATTATTACCTAAAACTCTAAAATGACAACTATTTCTTAACAAAAATAGAAGTATAAAACAACATATATTACCGAACAGAGGGAGTATTATATATTATTTTTAGTTTTTATTTGATTATTAATAAATTAAATATTATTATAATAATTTATAAAAGGTATAATTTATTAATTATCAATTTTATCATAGTCAATGAATTAAAAAAAAGCCCATAAAATGATTTAATTTGTGCAATTTTCAAAAACAAATCTAGTAACTCATTAATAAATCATTATTTTAAGATAATGTTTGACAATGTATTGATATTTTTACTTATAATATATTTCTTTATGTTAAAAAAAGTAATTTTTTAATTTGTATTTTATGGGGAAATGAAATGAGAGAAATAATAATGCATGTGTTTATAAAAAGTTGGAGAACTAAGATAGACATATTTTTCTGAAAAGATAGAGTAATTACTAACTTAGAAAAAAATAAACATTATACGGAGAATATATATTTGTGAATTTAAAAAGTAAAGATGGATATATGAATGGACATTGGGCATATAGAACCTAACCTAAGAGCTAGAGAGAGAGGGAGGGGTTAATTGGAAGAGACATTCGGAGTGTCCCACTTACTTTATCAGCCTTTATTTCTTTTCAAATCTGCTCTCTATTTTATCAACAACAAAAAAATAAATAAATCTGCTCTCTATCTCAAAACCCAGTTGCCTCTCTTAACTTTTACTTATTACTTGATTAGATGGTTTTGATATGACTATATTGTAATGTATATATTTTTTTTATCAGATGATGTATTCTACTAGTATATAAATTTCTTGTAGTATTCCTATAATTGGTTATTTGAGCCACTTTCTTATTAACTTCGTCATGTAATAAATGTTATTTTAAATATAAATAATTATTAGTTAAATATAAATAATTATTAAAATTATAAATAATTATTAAAATTAAAATGTTAAAAATTATAATATCTTAATTTTATTATTATGTCAAAGTCCAAAATAACGATTATATTAATGAGAGAGTATTAGAGTCATGCGGATGTATATAGCAAAATATGCATTGTTTTACCACTATATATAATTAGTAATTACCATGTGTGAAACTGGATTTTGAATGGTCATCGGCGTTGTATAATATACGGAGTATTGAAATGCAATGGTTGTGATTGTGAAGCTTGGTACCGGAGGGTAACACGTGCGCAGAGTTTCCACGTCAAATTAAATGTGCTGTAATTACTCATTGTCAAAAATAAATTATTTGATTTGAGTTTTAGACATGAGAGATTGACCTGCAACGTAACAACAAGTTCATGTCCATTTGTAATTAATAGTGTGAAATATACGGAGTACTATTCATGTGTATGTCCGCCTACTATTGACCTGCAACAACAAGTTTTATGCAAGTTTTTCTAATTAATTTATTAAAAATTAAAAATAAGATGTATAGTTATTAAACTATAGATTTTATGAAAAAATGTAGTACTTTAACTTAATTATTGTATTTTTTAATAATTTATAAATATTATGAAGTACTGTACTATCAAACAAATGATATATATTTTACGGAGTAGTAATTAAAGAATAATGGTAAAGTAATTTGCTTTTTTCCATAGGAGATGACTACTATAACGGAAGAGAGCTATGATACTTGACTTAAAAAATGTAACTAAAGTTTCTGTTATAGTGCATGATTTTTTCTTCTAAATATTTACAGGATATTTAACAACTATCAAAAGTCTCACTTGAAATTTTAGAATGTATTTGATTCGCTATCTATAATACATTAAAATATATTATAAGTATGATTCAACCACATTTTTATCAGAACATGTTTATTCATGAGTTTTTTAAACGGGCTCTCTAACACTATTTCACTCCCTCTCTCGATTTCATATTTATTTTTTCATTTTATCTAAGAGCTCACCAACATGTTCTCTAAAGAAACCATAAAGTAGATTTTTTAGTAAAAATACACTCTAGTTAAAAAGTTAATTATATATTAATGTTAAAAAATCACCATTGTGGATGGTCTAACTCACTATACCATTTACATACAAAAAATAAAATTTATTAAGCATATTCAAAATGAGTATCTATGGATGGAGAAAAAAATAAAATTAGAATTATAGTTATTATTTTAATATAAAAAATTAAGAAAACTAATTTTTAAAAACGAGAATACCAAATTTGATTGGAGATCCCCTATCAAGGGGCTCTCCATGTTACCAACCCCTCCACCTTTTGCCTATTATTTCGATGAATTAAATTGGAGAGCACCTTTGGAGGTCCCGATAAACATGCCCTAAGTTTGATCTAATACAATAACATCATACAGAATAAACAAATGGGACAACTATATGCGCGTGTTTTTTTACCCATTCACACGCACTTTGGTGCGTTAGGTGAAGGCGTATGTCTCCATCAGGCGCACAAACATTTTAATAAAAATTTCTCAATTTTCATACACCACCCTGTGACGTACGCCAAACGCGGACGCACCATTGCAATTTTTTTTTCTTGTAATGTGTATGAAGTTTGGAGCCAATACCAATTGAGTGTTGAGTAAACTGCTAATCAACTGAACTAGAACAATTTTGTAGTATATTTTTAAACTTATTTAAGTTTGTTATGGCCTAAAAATTCTAAAATTAACCGGTTGACAATGAACAAAAATGGATTGTTTGACTCTTCATAAAATATTGAGTTATTATATATGGTATTAAAAAAAAAGTTAAAATATAACAATATTATATTTTATTTTAGAGTCAAAGAAACCATCTTGATTCATTGATATTCGGTTAATTTTAAAAAACAATTTAGACTTTGACAAATTTAAATAAAATAAAATAAAAATATATTACAAAACTATTCCAATTTATTTGGTTAAAAATTTACTCTAACACTCACTTAGTCTTGATTCCAAACTTCATACAAATTATTGTTTTTTTACCGGTGTGCTTGTTTGGCATACAAAAATCGAGTAATTTTTTATATTAAAATATTAGTGTGCGTGATGGAAATGCATCTGACACACCAAATACATATGGAAAAAAAAGTGTATATAATATGAGTCTAAACAAAGCATAATATATCTCAATTTCTATATTTTTCGAAAAATTAATAATGGTAGACTTTATTACTAAACTCTCCTTAGTCCTTATAAAGAAAAAAGCTTAAATTTGTACAAGGTAGAGTACAAATCTTGCTTGTTATGTATGGTTAATATGCAAAATTTGTTTTCCGGCAGTGAAGTAATCTGAGAGGCAATCGCCGGTGGATTTGGCTTTTATCCAAAACCCCACCTCGATCCCATCAACACACTCCTCCTCTTCATCTTCCATCTCTTTCCCCGTTGTGTTATACACAATCTTACAAGCACAAACACACACTTGGAATTTAAAAAACAAAACAAAACAAAACTATAGATAGAGTAGAAGAGAGAGCGTTTTCAGTAAAATGGATGAGCTCTGTACAACAACAGACTGTCCTCTGCAACTCCTATTTTGAAAGGAAAAAAAAAAGATTATAACTTTCTCATTGGGAACCCAATATATCATCTCCCTCTGCAAGTAAATCAAACCAACAAAGCAAAAATTCCCCTCTTCTGCAAGTCTCTTCTCTCACTCTCATCAATTTCTCCACACCAGTAATTGTTGCAAGTAGTAGTAATTGCTTTCACTGTTCAGTTAAAAGAAAAAGAAAGCAAATTTTAATTCATAGGATTTGCTGAAAAGATAAAGCCTGGCAAATTGGTAAGCTTGAAATACGGGAGACTCTTGCTTTGCTATTTTCCCCTCTCTTCCACACGAGTGTTGTTGTGTCTTTTTCTTTCTTTTATAAAAACTTTAAATTAGGGGAAAATATTGTAAGTGGAATTCCAGATCAATGGAGGAGGGAGGAAATTGTGCAAGTAGTAACATGATGGTTGGATTTGGAAACAATCACTCTGTTGTTTCTGATAATGGGTTATGGCAATCATCATCTTCTTCCTCTAATCAGCATCAGCATCATGCGATGATGATGATGATGATGCCATCTTATCATCATCATCATCATCATCAAAATCCGCCTCTGCCTCCCCTGCCTCCTTCAACATCCAACTTCATCGGCGGCGGATCAGGCGGCTCCGGCGACGCCGCCACCTCCCTTCTCATGGGCTCCCTTCAACAAGCCAACAACAACTGCTCTAATGGTGTTGCTAATTCGACTGGGTATTATTTCATGAGCCCTAACAGCAGCCACGCCGGAGATGGAAACTCCGGCAACGCTGGTTCTATCAAGGATAAGATCATGGCTCACCCTCATTACCCACGTCTTCTCTCCGCCTATGTCAACTGCCAAAAAGTACATTTATTGATATATATATATATATATATATATATTTTATGTATAATGAAATAAAAAACCAAATCTTTTTTTTTTATGAAATTAGTTGATGGGTAGGAGTTTTGTGTGTGTGTGTGTGTGTAGGTGGGGGCGCCGCCGGAGGTGGTGAAGAGGCTGGAGGAGGCGGCGGAAGCGGTGGGAGTTGTACGGTCAAGGGCTACTGGTGGTGGTGGTGGTGGGTTTATAGGGGAAGATCCTGCTTTGGATCAGTTCATGGAGGCTTATTGTGAGATGCTTACAAAGTATGAACAAGAGTTGACAAAGCCTTTCAAGGAAGCTATGGTGTTCTTGTCTAAGATTGAGTGCCAATTTAAAGCCCTCTCTCTTTCATCCTCTTCCTCTCTTCACTCCCCTCCTGGTAAAGTTTGTTTTGTTAATTTGCTCACTTTTTTGGTTGTGGTTTGGAGTGTGGTTGATTTCTAAGGTTTGCATGCATGTGTGTTTTTAGGGTTTTGAAGGGTTAGGGTTGGAGTTTGATGATTTGGTGGTGAAGTGTTGGGAATGATTTTGATATGTGAAGTGGAACAGAAGGAAGAGAAAGATGACAGTATTATATTAGTCTGGCTAAAAGTAAAGAGGGGAACTTTGGAATTATAATATGAATCAAATTAATGGCTAATTAACTAGATAATTACTTCACCATTTTGACTAATAATGTGAGTTATGATCAGCTAATGCTCTTCTGGAGTAGGTCAAGTTTGCAAGTGTTGGATTTCAAGTTAGGGTTAGTTGCCCTTGAGTAGTAGTACAGGCTTTTTTTTGAAAGTTAGTTGATGATTTGTTACTTATTGTGGTCTGTATATATAATTAGTGCCATCCTGTATAATGGGAAACACTTAGCCAAAGCACTTGATTTGGTCACTTTCAACAAGAAAGGTCAGATCATTTCTAGTGTGTGACAATTGACAAATGCAGATCTTCATTAGTTTAGAGTTTAACTTGTAGGAGTAGTCTAGCTTGACAGCAAGCTGATTGATGTCATGAATAAGAACAAGGGCAAGGGGAAAATAGGGTCCAATTCTGATAGTACTCTTCTAGTTTTAATGTGTGACTGGATTTATATGATGTACTTGCAATAAAGATTTTTGGTAGTTTGGCTCTTAGGTTATGCATTCTATCAAAATAATTTTATCCTACAAGGCTACAATCTCTAAAATTTGTTACATGTGATCAAAGAACAATTTTAATGTTATTTTATAATTGCCTTGTTCCAAACTTTTCGTTCTTCGAATTCATTTCAAGCTAAACCCTTGGTCATTTTCATCACTCCTCCACCTGCACTACAAATGTCTTGTGTGTTCTAGGGTTTGAACAATTCCACATTTTCATCAAAACAATTTGTAAATGGTTTGGATTTTTAATGCTTAAACTTTTGCCCGATTCTTCGTCTGGAAATTACAATCTAATGTATCATGTATGTTATGATATGATTTGCAATGTTTGTTTAACGGAAATAATTGATATGTTTGGGGCTAATGTTTGTTTCTCTTCTCATCATGTTAAAATCTACCATTATTACAAAGAATCTTGCTTGATATGTAGCTACACACACACAAGCGTACTACGCTGAGGACTGCTGCATGAGATTTCTAATCTTATGATATATGTTAGAGCATGACAGATGTGAATTTCTAAAATTTGCATTTCCCAAACCTTGTGGGACATGGGAATAAAGCTAAGCCTATGGGTCTAGCTATAAAGAATCCAACAACTCAATTTAGAGGAATATGGCCTGGTTTTTGAAGTGACATGCTCTCAGGGTTAAGTCATAAGACTCATATATAGCAACAACTTTTGCATTTGTTGTGAAGTTTGTATGATAGTATATTGTTTTGTAATGAATTTATACGAGCAGCAGCGTATGGGGAGAGCGTTGATATGAACGGGTCACCGGAAATGGAAATCGACATGAATGCGAGCTTCTTGGATCCGCAGGCGGAGGACAAGGAGTTGAAGTGTCAGCTGCTGAGGAAGTACAGTGGCTACTTGGGGAGTCTGAAGCAAGAGTTCATGAAGAAGAGGAAGAAGGGCAAGCTTCCTAAAGAGGCCAGGCAGCTGTTGCTCGATTGGTGGACTCGCCACTATAAATGGCCATATCCATCGGTACGCCTGAAGTTTCATTTCTGCATTACCATTTTTCTATCCTATGCCCCTCGATAAGCTAGGTCGCCACTATAAATATTGGCCATATCCATCTCTTGTTTCTCTAAATAATGCTGTTCAGATAATATTGAGTGTAACTTGCTGATGTTAGTTGTGGTTTTTAATTTCTACGTACATTTGGCATTGGAAAAACACAGGAGTCACAGAAGTTGGCGCTAGCAGAGGCGACGGGGTTGGACCAGAAGCAGATAAACAACTGGTTCATAAACCAGAGGAAGAGGCACTGGAAGCCGTCGGAGGACATGCAGTTCGTGGTGGTAGACCATACGCACCCGCACCCGCACCACCTCTACATGGACGCGGTTCTTGGAAACCCGTATCCAATGGATATTCCGCCCGCCCTCCTCTGAAATGGACTCTAGCTGGTTAGTAGCTAGTGCAGTGCTATCTTGTTTTTTTGGTGCCAACCTTAATTTGTAAGACCACTAAACTTAAGCTAGCCATGCCAGATACTTGTTGTAATGTTGGGGTCAGTAACTTGCAATATTAATTCTATGCTCTACCGATTCTATCAAGCTTTAAAACTATATGATATATGTACTTATTCCATATAAAATGCATGTCATTTTGTACTTTTATAGGCCCTTTTTTTGCATCTGAAAGGATTTACCAAGACTGCTTTTGTATGATCAGATTTGTTCCTTCAACAATTAATATGTACGTAAACTCTGAAATGTCTTGCATTATGAGAGGGGAGGCTATGTTTTACTATACATCACCGAAGAGAGAAACTAAATTAAAGCGCCGAATAAGTATCGATGTGAATGAGATGAATAATTCCGATACTTGGTGTTTGGAATAGTTTGATATCAATATCAAACTAGTTCCTAATTGTTAGTTAAATAAGCTGTTAGAGGTTGTTAGGCTATGACATTAGTAAGTTTGTTAGTGATGTCAGCTAGTAAGTGGCTAGCTATAAGTACTTGTGTTCATCCGTATAATCATCCTATCTTTCAAAGCTATAATTTTCAGTTTGTGAGGATTTCTTTTCTCTCTCTCTTTTCCCTGAGTGGAATTTCACAGAGCTTGACCATGATCAATTTGATCAAGATGGTATCAGAGCATTGATCACCTATGATCATGTTTCTGTGCTCAATCTCTTTATTTTCTTCAATTTTTTGATTCTCCATTGGAGAATCGTAGATCTGTGATTAATTTCAATTCTGGAAATTGATCAAATCTGATTGACAATGGTGAATACGGATGAGCGAAGTGGATCTGGTGAAAGGCGTCGTGACTTCATCACCTCCATGGATCTGCAAAATCCTTTGTTCATTCATCCATCAGATAATTCTGGAATGATCATCACTACAATTCAGTTGACAGGAGACAATTACCGGCGATGGATAAGAGCAGTGACAAAAGCCTTATCCGTGAAGAGTAAGATCGGAATTGTTGAAGGAACTATCACTGAGAATGAGGAGAACTCTGCCTTGTGGAATCGCTGTAATGATATGGTATGTTCATGGATATTGAACACAGTTTCGAAGGAGATCTATGCAACCTTGGATGAGTTTGACACTGCTAAGGAGATCTGGGATGACCTAGCAGAGAGCTATGGCCAGAGAAATGGTCCTTTGCTGTTTCAGATCAAGAAAGAAGTTCAAGATTGCCGCCAAGGTACACTCTCTGTAACAGACTATTTCACAAAATTGAAAGGCATGTGGCAACAGTTATCTGGTTTAATCACTCCTGTGAAGTGTGTCTGTGGCAAATGTGAATGCAATTTGAATACTCAACTGGAAGTCAGTGAGAATGAGGATAAACTGATGAAGTTCTTAATAGGACTGAATGATGATTTTTCAGCTGCTAGAAGACAGTTCTTGCTCACTTCACCATTACCTTCTGCTAGTCATGCTCATTCTTTGCTTATTCAAGATGAATTAAGTAAGAAATTGACTAGTAATGAAGGAAACTCTGTTGATTCTACTGCTTTAATGTCCAAGAAAAATAGTGAAAAATCTGGTGACAAACCTAAAGGCAAGTGTACTCACTGCCAAGGAAATCATCATGTTGACAAGTGTTGGGAAGTCATTGGATACCCTAGCTGGCACTACAAGAGCAAAACCAAGCCTCAAATGTCTAAATTCGGCAATGATGCAAGACAGAAAAACAAAGATAGTTCAAGAGCAAATGCAAGTCAGTCAAAGCAATCTGAGCAAACTGATCAAAGCAAAGAAGTGAATGAAGATAGTCAGAAACTGCAAAGACTGATGAACAACTTTCTACAGTTCATGGAACACCAAAAAGGCAAGTATTCAGAGTCAAATCTGGCAGGTAAGTTTCTTTGTTACAGTGTCTCTCATTCTTCAGTTTGGATTCTAGATAGTGGAGCCACAGATCATATGACATGTGACTTGAATTACTTTGACCAAACCAAACCTGTTTTGCACCCTACCAAAATTCATCTCCCTGATGGCAGTACAAGCTCTATTATTCACACAGGCAATATCCTCTTATCACCTTCTTTAACACTTCACAATGTTCTATATGTTCCCAAGTTCAAATTCAACCTTTTGTTGATTGTTGTGTGACTTGCTTTAGCCAGCTCGTAACCGCCCACACGGCCGGTCAGATTAGTTTCATGAGTGATTACTTGCTGAGTTCGGTTCTGCTTACATGTTCGTTGTTTCTCTTTTGTTGTTGTTGTTCGCTTTGATCTTGTGGTTTGCATCCTCTTGCTGTTAGGAACCATGTTCGACAGTGAGATTGGCCGCGACACCGGGTCCGAGACTTTTGAACAGATGATGCTATGAGAGTTGCTTGCTGCCAAAGTACGAGATGCGCAACTGGCCGAGCTTCTACGTCAGAATGCAGAGTTTTTAGCTCGATAGCGGCCGTCTTCTACAACTGCAGTGGTGTCTGATCAGGCGCAGTTACAGGCAGATGAGTTGAGCGTCCGAGCCCTAGCCCTAGCATCTGTCTACGGGAGTTCCACCCAGTCTACCGGATATGAGAGTTATGACAATGCCGATACCGACGTCGAGACAGACCCTGCAACTGTCTATACAGCCGATGCTGATGGTTGTGTGGTCGGCATTGTCGACAACCATGATGACCAGGCATATCGTCTTGCCTTGCTCTCTAGACGCGTGATGAGCGTCAAGAAGGGAGCCCTTACTAAGCAACGAGAGAACTTGTTTCATGCTCGGTGCAGACTTCAGGATGCATCGCTGAGTGTGATCATTGATGGGAGGTCGTGCTGCATCATCATCAATGAGACGGTTGTGCCACATTTCAACCTTCCGACTACACCGCACCCCGCTCCATATGGCCTTCAGTGGATCTCTGACGGATCAGGTAACAAAGTATCACAACAGTGTCTTATTTCTTTTTCCATTGGTCCATATAGCGACATTGTGCTTTGTGATGTTACCGCCATGGATGCTACCCATTTGCTTTTGGGACGTCTGTGGGAATATGATCGTCGTGTGCTTCACGACGGGTATTTGAACACTTACATTTTCACTTATCACGGGAAGCGCGTGACACTCTCACTTATGACTCCTCATGAGATTTTGCAGGATATGGCTGACCGACAGCGCCAGAAGGCGATAGAGGCCTCGGGTCGAAAGCCACCTGACGCGCTAGACCCGACGGGCAGCTCCTCCACCACATGTTTGCCTACCACTGCGAGGTCTACAGTGCACACGACAGGACCGCGAGCTCCCGGTCCAGGCTGCAATGTGCCTCCTGCTTCACCTCTGCGTGGCACCTGTGAGCGCAGATCGCTACTTTGCGTACCTCCTCCAGGCAAGTTTCCTTGTGTCCTTGATAGTTCTATTCCTTCTCCCACTACTATGTCAGAGCCTGCCCTCTCGCCGAGTTTTTTTGTCTTTTTTGCAGGACTTGCGGGTGGCCAGGCATCCTCAGGAGCTGCAAGGACGGAGGAGCACTCAGCTTGAGCAGCGCCCTCAGCCGACCGGGGACAGGCGTCGATTGGTTTTCCGCACGGGGGACAACACATATCTGCTGGAGCCCGCGCCTGATGAGTGTGAAGCGGGGACGCTTCACAACCAAGTGGGGGAGGGTGATGTGACCCTGTCCGCCATGTCAGCTAGAGAAGAGGTAGACTCCATGAGACATCCGCCTTGAGACTCCTCTACAGCTACAACCATTCCGAGCTAGATTTAGGAGACTTTCTATGTCTAGTTCTTACTATTTTTAGACATTACTTATTTAGTACTTTCTGTTTACAGTATTTCTATTTTTAGTAGCTGCTAGTTTTGGGTGGATTCCATTTGTGTTAAATGGGCCGCCAGATTTAGTAACTAGAGAGTTTGGCCCATTAGGTCAACTCTCTAGTATAAATATGAATGCTTGTAATTATTTTCATTACGTCAAATCAAGCCTAAGTTTCAAGTTGAGTAAACTCCTTAAACCCCGGGCCCCGACGTCAACAATTAACGCGTTTCTAGTTGAATTATTCTGGCGCGTTAATTCGGTTACCCATCAACTATCCGCAACCAAACACAAACCCTAATTCTCCCTACACATCACGGCTTCCCCCATCTTCCCCAACCCTAGTGCAGCCGCCCTCCACACCACCTTCATGCCGCCACCCCTTTGCGCCGGAACCCTAGCTACTGCCGACGCCCTTCCTCTCTCTCTCTCCGCCGCGCCTCCACCAGCCGCCGGTCTCCAAGGGATTTCCGAACACCCTACAGCCCGCGCCTCCTCCTCCCCTTTCCGAAGAGTTGCTACGCCCCACTACGCGTTCATCGGATCCTTAGACAACAACTTGTAGTCTTCCTTTGGGCAAGGTCACATCATTAGGCTGGGACATGCTCCTTTAGATAAAATGTCTCATGTACCCTGCATCTCTTATGATATCAATAAAAAAGCAGACTTCTCTTGTTCTGTTTATCCTCTTGCAAGACAAACTAGAAACTCTTTTCATTCTAGCAAGTCAAATGCCTCAAATATCTTTGAACTTCTTCACTGTGATCTGTGGGGTCCCTATGATACCCCTACCTTCAATGGTTACAAATACTTTCTTACCATTGTTGATGACAAGAGTCGCAGTGTCTGGGCTTATCTCATGAAAACCAAATCTGAAACACCTTTCTTTCTCCAAAACTTTATCTCTAGAGTTGAGAATCAATTTAATGCCAAGGTCAAAACTCTAAGAACTAATCAAGGCACAGAGTTCTTTAACTCCTCTATGATATCTTTTCTATCCTCTAAAGGCATTTTTCATGAAAGCTCTTGCACATCTACTCCTCAACAAAATGGTAGAGTTGAGAGAAAACATATGTACATTCTTGAGACAGCCAGAGCTCTTCGATTTCATGCTTCTATTCCTATTCAATTCTGGGGAGAATGCATCCTTACTGCCACATACATCATAAACAGGCTTCCTACCCCTCTTCTTAACCATAAAACTCTCTATGAAATTTTGTTTCATGAGCCACCGAATTATGCCTCTTTTAAAGTGTTTGGTTGCCTTTGTTATGTATCCACTGCTTCCTCTTCCTCTAGGAAAAAGTTTGATCCTAGAGCTGATCCTTGTGTGTTCATTGGGTATCCCTTTGGGTTCAAGGGTTACAAACTTTATAATCTGACCACTAAAAAGTGTCAGATAAGCAGAGATGTCAAATTTCTTGAATCATGTTTTCCTTATGCTTCATCTTCTCCTAACATCTCTTCTATTTCATCACCTCCAGTCAATTCTGGCTTTGATGATGATCTACCTATTTTCCAACCTGTGACACCTACTCATAATGTCACTCCTACCTCTTTAAATGTTGTGACGAATATTGACTCTTTTGCTGACTATTCTCCTTCTCCTATAACTCCTACTTTTGATCATATCCATGTTCCTTTTGAGGAATCTTCTCCTTCCTCCTCTTCTTCCTCTCCTCCTACACCTCCTCCACCTTCTCTAAGACAGTCTTCTCGAGTGAGCAAACCTTCTATCTGGCTAAAGGACTATGTATGTGCAACTCCTAAAGTGACTACCACTACATTGCCTTCCTTTGGTAAGCTTACTTCACCTTATCCTCTCTCATGCTTTATGACTTATACCTCTTGCTCCGCTGCCTATCAAGTCTTTGTCAATAATGTGGCTTCTCTATCTGAACCCAACTCTGTTGTTGAGGCATTACAACAACCTGCCTGGTTTGAAGCTATGCAGACAGAACTTCAAGCATTGGAGAGGAATGACACATGGAGACTGGTTCCTAGGCCTTCAAATCAATCTGTGGTTACCTGCAAGTGGTTGTTTCGTGTAAAATGCAAGGCTGATGGTACTCTTGATAGGTACAAAGCTCGCCTGGTTGCACGAGGCTTCTCACAGGTTGAAGGTGTGGATTACAGTGAAACCTTTGCTCTAGTGGCCAAGATGATCTCAGTTAGAACTCTGCTTTCTGTAGCTGCGATCAAGGATTGGTCAGTTATGCAACTAGATGTTACTAATGCTTTTCTTCATGGCTACCTGGATGAAGATGTATACATGGAGCTCCCACTAGCCTTTGCTTCCCTTCAACAAGCTTTTGGTGCTTGCTCTCAGGGGGAGAAATTGGATGAGAGCCACACCAAGTCTATGGTATGCAAACTACAAAAGTCATTGTATGGACTTAAACAAGCTCCATGTCAATGGTTTACAAGGTTTTCTGAGGTGGTTAAAGATGCAGGTTTCAAGCAGTCAAAGGCAGATTATTCATTGTTCACAAAACAGACAAGTGATTCCTTCACTGCTCTTCTTGTGTATGTGGATGATATGCTCATCACTGGTGATAGCAAGAAGGAGATCAACAATCTTAAGGCTCATTTGCACAAGCATTTTCAAATGAAAGAGCTTGGTGAATTGAGATATTTTATGGGAATAGAAGTGGACAGAACAAAGCAAGGTTTTCATCTCAACCAAAGAAAGTATGCACTAGAATTACTTGAAGAGACTGGAATGACAAATGCAAAGCCAGCTGCAACACCTTTTGATCCAAAAGAGAAATTGTCATTAGAAGGAGATAGAGAAATTGTGGATGCAAATTCTTATAGAAGGTTAGTGGGCAAGCTCATCTATCTAACCATTACAAGACCAGATATCTGTTATGCTGTTCAGGTATTGAATCAATTTATGCATTCACCTAATGATAATCACTGGAAGGCTGCAAAACATGTGCTCAGATATTTGAAGAATGCTCCAGGTCAAGGGTTACTATTAGCCAGAAATGCAGAATTAAGGCTTAGAGCCTTCTGTGATGCTGACTGACAGAGTTGTCCAATGACAAGGAAATCTCTAACAAGTTTTTGTATACTGTTGGGCACTTCACTAATATATTGGCGAACTAAGAAGCAATCCTATGTGGCCATGTCATCTGCTGAATCAGAATATAGAGCAATGGCTATGGTATGCTGTGAAATCACTTGGTTGATAAAGCTGTTATCTGATCTTGGAGTCAAGGTTGATCCTGTGCAGCTGCATTGTGATAATCAGTTAGCCTTATACATTGCCAAAAACCCTGTGTTTCATGAGAGAATCAAGCATATTGAAGGAGATTGCCATCTAGTGAGAGATAAGGTCTTGAGCAAGGAAGTGATACTTGGTTATACCAACCAAAGAGCAACCAGCCGACATCTTTACTAAAGTTGTATGTCAAGACCAATATACAAAGCATTTGTTCAAGTTAGGAGTTGTTAACTTGTTTAAAACTCCTCACTTGAGGGGAAGTGTTAGTTAAATAAGCTGTTAGAGCAATCTGTTAGAGGTTGTTAGGCTATGACATCAGTAAGTTTGTTAGTGATGTCAGCTAGTAAGTGGCTATAAGTACTTGTGTTCATCCGTGTAATCATCCTATCTTTCAAAGCTATAATTTTCAGTTTGTGAGGATTCCTTTTCTCTCTCTCTTTTCCTTGAGTGAAATTTCACAGAGCTTGACCATGATCAATCTGATAAAGACTAATATCATATTGATTCATGTTGATTCTCTACATTTTTGTTGGAATATAATTGTCCCATATCTAAAGTTGGGACATAACTTGCCTAGTATATAAGCTTGATGGGCTACTCCTCCTATTGTCAATTGGTTTTATGATGGAACATCATTTGGCTTATGTACTGGGCCTATCTGCACCTATGCTCTCGTGTCCGCACGTCCCCAGTCATTGGGCCCACGGACTTTGACATGGTATCAGAGCGGGTTCGGTCCCGGGTCCTTTTATTGGGTTGGTTGGGTCTGGCTATAAAGAGATTGAGATGCCCACCCACACCCGTTTGTTCAAGTGTCAACTAGGCCTGGCCAATTGCCCGCCCGTTGCACTTGCGGGGGCGTGTTGGAATATAATTGTCCCACATCTAAAGTTGGGACATAACTTGCCTAGTATATAAGCTTGATGGGTTACTCCTCCTATTGTCAATTGATTTTAGGATGGAACCTCATTGGACTTATGTACTGGACCTATTTGCGCCTATGTGTTCGTGTCCGCACGTCTCCAATCATTGGGCCCACGGACTTTGACAATTTTAAAATGACTAGTTCCTAATATCATATTGATTCATGTTGATTCTCTACATTTTAAAATGACTAGTTCCTAATAACTGCTTTGTCGTTACTCTATATCAGTATTCAATACCATTACCAAAGAGATCAATTAGTCCAACGCGAGACCGGCAACATCTTCTTGAGTGAAAGAATTCAATATAATTCGGCTTATACGGAAATCGACTATCAATATCATTCTTCTTTCAATGCATTTACCTTCTTCCAAAATTATGGACATTCTGTTTTTCAGAATTTTATTTGCTAATGACGATAAATAAAAAATAAATAAACGAGTGTTGTATACATTATGTATTTCCCACTTTTTTTCCATAAGAAACACTGAATTATTACAATGGGAGAGCAAGATTTGAATTAGTTTCATGTTTATCGGTTAAGTTGCGAAAATTTAACTATATGTCTTCGCTACTTTAACTTGTAAGCATGTTATTCCGGTCACAATTTCAATATCCCCTCTTCTCTTGTAAGTTGTAACGGCTTAGGCATGAAATATGTTGGCGCGTGTGGGCCAAGTAATTGAAAATGGGCCTTGTTCTCAATAATGTTGAGGGCCCAGCCCATCCCTTTTCATTCATCCACTGCACTACTTAAAGCTACAGTCAATAGTTTATTTTTATCTTATTTATAACAATTTTCAACGGTCTTGTTATTTTTTGAAATATAATATAATTTCCACTGTGTGAGTGAGAATTGGAAGGACACTTTCAAGACCCCCGCGCCCACTACAACTAGAGCAAATAAGTTTAATTTTAATTTTTCGAAATATACATTTTGCTCTCCTTTTTTACAGAAAAAGAATTAACTTGTACTTTCGCAACTTACCGGCCTTTTTCATATTTAGTTTCTGGGACGAATCTATCAAAAAGTGTAACACAAAAATTAATTTCATTCGTTTTTCCCCTTTATAATACTTATGCTCATTAAAATACCATTAAAAATAATCGCAATGTCCAAATAGGGAGTTGTCTAAGAAGATGACGCGCACCGTCAAATCTCGATTGGTGACACGAATTATTCGTACTATTTTAAAATAGTATTTTTCGGTGATATTATTTTATTTTTAATGTACAATTGTACATCGATCGTAGCCTATGATATTCATTAGATCAGCTCATGTCCTTATCACTGAAAGTTGTATAAAATAATTTTACCGTTAAAGTCCCCCCAATTCATGAACAATACTAGTATTATGTTATCCTAATAACACCCGAATCTAGTCTAAAGTAACCCGAATGTAAAAGTTGGGCATGAACCGGGTTGAACTCACAAAAACCCACACTTCACACAGTCTTCTGTCTTCTCTTGCGAAGAGTCGCCGGGGAATCAGCTAGGGTTTGTGTTCATCGCCAAAATCCACGGCTCTCACCGACATTCTCCGTTTCCAATCCCTGAATTTCTCCACAATTGCAGACCACCGCTTCATTTCTCCGCTCAATTAGCTCCCTACATTCTCTCTCTCTCTCTCACTTGCTTTCTGCAAACAGTGGAAATCCAGATATCTGTAAAACGACATCAATGGCGAAGACAAGGCCGGGCAAACGGGATTTGGACTCGTACACCATAAAAGGCACCAATAAGGTCGTTCGAGGTAAGTCCTGCAGGAAAGAAAAACCTTCCTTTTGCTTCGAATTTACCCTAGGGGTGAAAAAGATTGGACCTTTAAGGGAGTTTTCCCTTTTGTGTGTGTGCGTGTGCTGATTTTGATGCATTTGCAGCCGGAGATTGCGTGCTGATGCGGCCATCCGACGTGGGGAAGCCGTCCTACGTGGCGCGCGTGGAGAAGCTCGAAGGCGACGCTCGCAACAACGTGAAGGTGCGTGTGAGGTGGTATTACCGGCCGGAGGAGTCGCTCGGCGGCCGGAGGCAGTTTCACGGCGCCAAGGAGCTCTTCCTCTCCGACCACTACGATGTCCAGAGCGCTCATACTATTGAAGGAAAGTGTACCGTCCACTCTTTCAAGAACTACACCAAGCTGGAGAATGTCGGCGCCGATGATTACTTTTGCAGATTTGAGTACAAGGCTTCCACTGGGGCTTTCACCCCTGATCGCGTTGCTGTGTGAGTTTTTCGTATGGGAATGCCTTAATGTGGTGAATTTGGGTTTGATTACTGCAGTTCATTTGTGTTCCTGAGTGTTTGATATGGTGTTTTAATTATTGCAGTTACTGCAAGTGTGAAATGCCATACAACCCGGATGATCTAATGGTTCAATGTGAGGGTTGCAAGGACTGGTAAGCTGGTTAATATCTGTGTTGTGTTTTCTGGTAGATGATTGTTGAAGATTTCATCTGTTATTCTGCAAGTTGAATTAGCCAGAACAGCGATTTTTGAGTGACTATGTTAATACTTGGATGTTTTTAAACAATGTTATGTTATTGCTTCATGCTAGCTTGTAAGAGTACAAGGTAGTTTTGTTGTTGCGAGACGGTTCTGTTTTGGCTGGATGGAAAGGAGAGACAAGTGCTTTAATTACACAAGGCAATTATTGGTCAGATATTTGCTTGTTAGTGGAGAAGTGCATACATGTTGTTTGGCAGGCAACAAGATTGCATTATGGAAGGAAAAATAGTAAGGTTTCAAAAGGTTGTTTTTCAAACCTGAATTTGGCTTTGCCTTGTGCTCTTTTGCTGTCCTCTTGTTCTACCTAATTGGTTCTGAGCGGAAAAGTGACTTTCTATTCCGTTCGTCTTCAAAAGTAAATATCTTTGACATATATACGATTGTTGTGAATGTTCGAGTAGTTATTCTGGTGGTCGTGTTGGTTTCTTAGATTATCCCTTTCTGCCTTGGTTTCTTAAGTCACAGTCTATTGAAATGATGGCGGGGCTGTAACTTGCAGATGATAATGTCACTTGAAGCACTGAGAGATAGCCAGTAAAAGGAAATTTGTAGCTCTATCAATTTTTTGTCAGTGGTATTTAATTTTTCTTCTAACTAATTATGATGGGTGCATAAATGCTGATTTTCCCATATTCACATGTTCTTGATAGTCTGATGAATGTATTTTTCCTTTTGTTCTTTACTTTTGATATGAGCTCAAGCGTTAATTCATGGACTTAGGTTTCATCCTTCATGTATGGGAATGACTATCGAAGAAGCGAAGAAGTTGGATCACTTCCTTTGCTCTGACTGTATGGAGGAGGATGCTAACAAGTCCAACAACTTCTCTGTCTCCCCAGATGGAAAGGTCAGCCTTTATAACCACATACATTTCCGTCTTTTGTCGTAGGGCGATTTGTCAGGATTAATTTTGTTGCCAATTTTATACTTCCAATTTATGATCTAATTAAATTCTTATTCTGTACTTTTGGAGTGTTCTTTTGCCCTGAAAACTTGGTAGCATACTGTATATTAATTATTTTCCTGATTTTGTCTTGTTGAACCATTTCTGTGTTTTATTTATAAGTTTTTGGCTTGAAAACTTGGCTGATTTTGTGTTTATATCGTGTTTACCGTTAAATATTAATTTGAGCTATTGAACAAGTGAGACAAGCTTATCAACTGCATGATTTTCTAATGCCGTAGACCATCATAGGTTTCTTGAAGCATATCTTCACTGGTTTAACGATTTGAATATGAATCTAGTACTACTGATATTACCATAGAAATTTCCCTGGCTTGATGTACTAGGAATGAATATAAGTTATCCCTGGCTTGATATTATTGATTTGCAGGGGGACAACAAACGTCGGAAGAGGTGACTTTGAAGGCTAAAGAAACGGCGTCGCGGTTAGGCAACCATCTTGAAAATGAAACATGTACCTTCTAGGCCTTTTTTTAATTTACTTAATGTAGGGAAAAGTACTCAATTGACATGGTATTATTGATCCATCTGTATGTGTGTGTGTATTGTAAAGCGGTAAATTGAATGCTGTGGCTTTGCTCAAAACTAATTGTGTGGGGGGCTTAGCAAGTAGTAGTGTGTTTGCAGCTCGTGTTGTTTGCCTTGCCTTAATTTGTAGACCTTGCCATTTTATAGTACCATTTCATTTGTGCAATCCGCTCTTCTATTTTATTTCTCCACCTTTTTCCCACTACTTTGTGCCTTTCTTTTTTTTAATTTGCTAAATTAATGGATCACTATGGCCTAGTTTCTGTGCATAAATATCCCAGCAGTTGAAAAATGACGTACAGATTTGATATATTGAATACTATAGTTTCCCTTAATTAATTATAACATAATTTTATGCACATTAGCTCAAATTTTATACACGTTGCCATAACTATATGATTCTAAGTATAAATGAAGATTAATGAGAGCAATTATACCCTAACTATATATAAAAAAAAAGACAAGACTAGCATGTTAATCTCCAGATGGTTAACTAGCTTGCTAACATATATATATATATATATATATATATATATATATATATATATATATATATATATATATATATATATATATATATATACATCTGAAAAGTAATCACGCAAGTGCTGTTACCTGCTTCTGAAAGATATAGACATGAATGAATTATTTGACGTCATGATAGTTATTATTATTATTGCATGTGATCATAAACTTTTGAATTGTTCATACTAACACGAGGGTGATGATTATTATTTGCGTATATTATATATACATAGTATGCTTTATAGTTAATTCATGAGCATTCATTGTCGACCACCATTAGCATATACTGCGGGAAACACAATTCATATGTTTTTTTTTGACAACTATATATTGGAGTTTAACTACATATGTGCGTGCATGAAAATTTTAATGCATGAGGACGTTGGAACTTTGGGATACATGTGAAGCATTACATGCAACGGGAAGATAAGATGGTGACAGAGATGCCGCATGCAAAAGGGAAACGTACGTGTATCAAGAATAATAATAATAAAAAAAAAAAAACATTTTTGAATTTAAATTAGCTAGCTAGAATGAAATTACTTGAAAGATTGAAAGTGCTACACAACTATACTTAATTACCATCATATATTGGAAATAAAGGGTTTAAAAGTATGTGTGATTGATGTTTCAATTAATGTGTTGTACAAAAGATACAATTAGCAGCCTTCAGTAACATACATACCAATTATTGTGCTTTAAAGTTGCAAGGATCACCCTAATTTGTGATACTCAACACACTCAGATATACGCTGAACACGATTACATATATATGATTCCTAGGTGAAGACTAACTTAGATAGTGATTACAACAACAACAAAAAATGAAGAGTTGCTATTCAATGACACACATGCACTGCTTACAGCGAGGATGCCGGTAGATACTCCTTGCAGTAGGCCTACTCTGAACTTTTTTAGTCTGTCTTACTGCCTTGCTCACTCTCTGCTCAAACACTTTCCATTCGATCGTCGCGTTCTTCTCAAATATGCCAGCGAGTCTTCGTTTGTTGGGCCTTATTGTCGGCATCACTCCTCCTCCATAGTACATTCGGAACCCAGATGCCAGAGTCGACAGCTGGCTCCCTGAGTCCGTCATTGCAAAGCCATCTGCCGCTGTGCAGCCTATGAAATCCAGTGCAGCCAACTGCACAAGACGACGTTACTAAGATTATAAAAGAAAAACAGGATTCAAGAATCAAGGACATGTCTATGAGATTGTACCTGTGAAGAAAAGTTAAGAAACGGGTTGATCTCAGACGGCGAGAGCAGAGTTTCTTTAGTGACTAAATATGGGTAGAGTCTAGTCAAAGAAGCCAATCTTGACCTCCCTCCATAGATTTGAGCACCTGCCAAGAATATGTGTGTGTTGCGGTTGAAACCGAGGGCTGCAAGCATAAGCACTGCCTCTTCTGGAGTCAGGGGACAACTGCCGTCTTCTCTAAGTGAAGCTGGAGAAGGTAGCCTATTACACATGAGTTGTGATATCATTAGATTATAGGGATAGTTAATGTTCATCATATTAATGAGATTCAAAGACGTCGAATTCAGGCAAAGGATGCACATACTGACTGGTCATTTTACGATTGGTCAATGCAGGAAAGTGAATACGACGATATGCTTCCAGTTCACGCCTCTCCTCTTCACCCCCACCAAATTCACAGAGTGAATGGGCCACCATATCAATCTCAAATCTTAGGTGTAAAGCTAGATATCTTGAGCTTTGTTTAGGGTGAAGTTTCCCCCCTTTTATGTTTGCTTTTGCATAAGGGCCAACAAGGTAACGATCCAAGGGTCCAATATTCGTGGAGTTTTGCCGCATCCTGTGAAGAATCAGGGCACCAGCTTCTTGGATTTTCGGAAGAAATTGAAGAGCGTGGAAATTGCATCTGCATCGGAGTCTCTAGACGAAGTAATCAAGATCAGACATTAGGCTAGAGTAGGTACAAAAAAGTAGTCATAGTAAGAAGGAATGGGAAATGATTCAGTGATAATAAGTTACCTGCAATTGAAATGGGATTGGATCATAAGTCAAACGATTTGCAAATCCAACAAAATGGACCACTCTGTTTTTTAGCAGAATAGGAAGAATGCGTTTGAGGTAAAAACTTGGCTTGGCTTCTTTCATTATGTCATCATCCGTGATCTGAAAAAATGAAGCTTTGAATCAGTCAAAAAGGTGAAGAAGCAAGCATTTAAAATCAACTAATTGATTGAGCTGACAAACATACCAAACTTCCAATTGCCTCCAAGTCCAGTAGCCTCAGCTCTTCAGGAAGTTCCTTGACTATCCTAATATCTGGTTTCAAGTAATTGATGAAATGCTCCTCCTGATAGATATCCCCGAATTGACTAAGAATTGTGGAATATATGAAAGTCACTCTTCCATTCAACACTAGCAAAAAGTAGAGAAAAAGGCATTTATGTACAAATAATGGATAAGGACTCTAGTCTTCTTCTTCATCATGATTTACAAACATAATCTTGCATTATGATTATAACAGCTCAGAAGAAGCTCAGTAGAACTGAAACCATGGTTCACAGAAAATTCAAATCACCAAAAAAAGATCCATTTAAGATTCCGAGTACAATGTTGAAATACAGAGAACCAAGCTAGTAATCATCAGAATATGGAGAGGTACCTGACATCTCTCCAAACACTGCTATACATAAATTTTGGAATAACAAGTGTCGAATTCAGCAACCGAGCAACTGCAACTGCATTACAAACCTGTTGAATTCAGAGTACATATCATTGATTGATCTGAGTCTCTCATTAGATGTAAGAGAAATATTTCAAAAATATGAGATAGTAACAATCACTTACCGCAACTCGCTGCTGATTCAACCCACCATTAGCAGTAACCATGACATAACCATTATTCCCTTCTGATAAAGATTCAGTACAAAGCCAATTTCAAAACTAAAACTTGAAAAAATCACCCTGACAATAGCAACAATCACAAAGACTATAGAGGCTAAAATGGCATTACCACTAGGCTCCCAATCGCGTTGATCAGCACAGGGTTTCCAACTCGAAGCAAGCGCAATCGGTTCTTCCCACAATCCTTTTGGTTCTGGTTTATTTTCCCCCTGATCATACAAGCACGTTTCAAGTTTCAACTTATCTTCAATGATGACCCAAAGAAATAAAACCACACAATCCTAAATCCAGAGCACACCTCAGCCAGGGCATGAGCAGCCACTGCCAACAATCTTCCAAACATGATCTTCTGGTCCCCTTCCACCCTTCCCGGATCTTCCTGCATTCATCACATAACGCAGAGTTTACAAAAGAGACGTTGCATATTTCCATTACAAAACCTAGAACTAATTTACAATCAATAAATCGGCATCTTACCTCAACAATGGCGTGGGATACCAAATTCAATTTGATTTTGGAAGAGTGAGGGTGGAGGATTCGGTACAGCATCCACCAATCGAACAGTATAAACACGGTTACTAATCCAATGATCAGCATCAAACCTCTAAACCTCATGCAATATGGAACCCTAGCGCAATTCTTCGCCTTCCTCCGAGGAGAAGAAGCTGCTGGATTTCTGTAAGACGGAGAACCGAGTCGGTTTTGAATTGGATCCGTCGACACTGGTGAAGAGATCGGATCTTCCGAAGCACTGGTGACATGATCATCAGGAGATGAGCTCATGCTATTGAATTCCTAGATTACTTTTGATCTTCTTTACTTTTTCCTCTTCCATTAAACTGTTTATAGAAATGTTTAGTAGAATAATCGGGATTCAAAGCGCAGAAGCTTCCAAAAGAAGCGCCCATTCTCGGTGGATTGTACAAGTTCCAATTTGCCAAATTAGGGTTGTACGGCACAAAATCGCCTAAAGAATGTCGAACCCGCAATAAGCGCTGTGGCTAAGCAGTAAGCATTGGTAAAAATTTAAAAAGTAGTTTCTCCACTAATAAACTTTATATAATTTGATACAAAAGCCTAATTCTGGAAACAACAATTTCACAGGAAGACTATCCTTTACCATTAACATGTCTCTACTTGTCTCTCTCAGTGTAGTTACAAGAAATTTATTGAAATGACAATTGAAAAACCGCGCCTCAGTCAAATTATATATACCTCAACATATAAAAAAGAGCATAATTACAAGAAACTTTCCAGTTTTGGTTTGCAGCAGGTGAAGTTCTATCTTTCTGTTTTGAAGTTTAGAATGACATGTCAATGGTGTCATGATCTGGAGTCTTGTACCCAAAACTTGATTCTTCACTTGGTCGTCTCTTAGCGACGCTTGCCCTCTGTACAAGTCGAACCAGGGCTTGCACGACTTCTGACATTGGCGGTCGGAACTCTGGCTCGGACTGCAAAGGGGACAGCCAATTGGTTGCAAAATGTGAGAATGATGCCATGCTTGTATATATTATCAAGAGCATTAAAAATGTAACATTGGACTCTTTCTAAAAAACTTGGGCATGATTTGGGCATCCATGTTCAGGATATAAACTGTTAAAAAGAATTATCCAATTTACCTGAACACACAAGGCAATGACATCCGCAAACCGTGAGAGAGACTTTGCAGGATACATCCCATTGAGTGCGAGGTCAACCATCTTCGAGAGAGCGTCTATGTCATGAAGCTGAGGAGTGGCCCACATAACGAGTGACTGCTCCGCTCTTGGCCTTGAACTGCAAAGAGACGACAGTGATGATAAAAACAGCATGAATACTAGGATTGGTGGTCAAAAATAGACAAAGGATTGTTTTTTTTTTACCTATCTAGGGGTTTACGGCCAGTCAAAAGCTCCAACATCACCACCCCAAAGCTATACACATCACTTTTTACTGTGTATACCCCTGACAAGGCGAACTCTGGGGCACTGTAACCAAATGAGCCAACCATCTGGTGTGAGACCTGTAAACAATCACCAGATACAAAATATATAAAAAAAACTAGTCTAAAGGATTTTTATAAAGCAATAAAAGTATGAGAAAAAGTCAAGGTTGAACTCTTCGTCTGGAAAGGAAAAGTCAAGGTTACCTGTCTCTCTGTGTTTGGTGTTAAAGCAGCAAGACCACAATCTGAAAGATGAGGGTTAAACTCTTCGTCTACTAGTATGTTTGCTGATTTAAAATTCTTATGTACAACCGAGGGCAAGCATACTTCATGCAGGTACCTGATGAGCATAACAGATTTTCAGGCTTAAGAACTCGAGAGAGTAGCACGGACAAGATGAAGATTTCAGAGATCCATACTCAAGTGCGCGGGCAGTGCCAAGTGCGACCTTAACTCGAGCATTCCATGACAATCTTTTTCCTCCGTCATCAGAAAAATGTAGAATGTCATGCAGACTCCCGTTAGCAACATGTTCATATACCAGGAGCCTTTGTCCATGCTCGGTACAATAACCTACCAATGGGACAACGTTTGGATGTCTAAGGCGTGATATATTTGAAACAGCCTCAAGGAAATTATCCTCCTCTTGTAGTGATAATGCTGAATTGTCAATCTTCTTTATAGCCACGATCTAGAAAATGATAATAGATCAGTGGATCAATGATTAGCTAGAGTAGGCAGAATATTATTAATTCTATAGGAAACCACTCTTGTTGGTAGCAGTGAATAGAGCAGTATGAACTGAAGAGCAGCACAATGCTATAGGAATTTGGACTATTGATCACAAAGTAGGCAAGTAGATGTGCGATTTATGAGAAAATGTTCGATTAGACGTTGATGAATATGGTGTGAAAATTTTCTAGCTGAATATTTACCTTTCCATTGGGGAACTCTGCCTTGTAAACACGGCCGAGGGACCCTTCCCCAATTATATTTTCTTGACTAAAGCTATTTGTTGCAGACTGAAGAGAAGCAACTGTGTAGGAAGTGGCAGTAATAGGGGATTTCACTCTCTTCATAGATCCATTTTTCACCATCAATCTATCAGCTACCAATTTTTCAGCCGGCAGAGGTTTCAGATCGGCAACAACAGCTGTGCTTTTCACCCTTTGCTCTTGCATTTCTGTGTTCAATGCATAAAAAAAAGGGTAAAATTCTTAACAAATTCTCATCTTCATCTCAACTCTGCAGAAACTGTGAAAAGAAGAGCACATAAAGTTTACCTCTATCTACATTAGTGGAGACACCACCCAAAGATGTTCTACCCACAACTTCATTCTTTTTCCGTTTCCTTGTGCACAAAATAAGAACAAGTATGCCAAGCATAATAAACAGCGAAGCCACCAATATAATGCCAATAATAGCACCAACGGATAGCCCACTTCTTTTGGCATCAGCAGATGGGCTATTAGGACTCCCGTGCGAATGAGAAGGTGGTTTTGAATGGATTCTACTAGGTGCTTTTCCAGGAGGAGGAGGGGTATATGGTGGAGGAGGAGGAGCGGGACCATTGTCGAATGAATTACCATTGTAGCTGTTGGAAGATCTTACTAATCAGATAAATAGATGGAAACACATAAATGCTATGTGAAGAAAGGGGAAGCTTACACAAAAGTTGGGAGGGAAAGTAGCTCCTTTGGCACCCATCCTGAGAAATTATTGTTGGCGACATTTCTGCAAAATAATAAGACAATCTAAACAAACAATTGCAAAGTAGTATAATAAATATAGATAGACAATCAACGTGCTACAGACTTACAGATCAGTCAAAGGTAGACTTGTGAGAGCATTAAGAGAACCAGTTAACTGATTGTTCTGGACATGGCTGCAACCAAGTAATTCATGTTTCAGGAGACATCAGCAAATGTAGTTACTAATTAAGGTAAAAGGATTAGTCATTGGTTCACCTACAGGATAGAAAGATTGGACAAATAACCAAAGGAAGTGGGAAGTTCTCCAGAGAAGTTATTGAATGATAGATCACTGCAACAATCAGCATCAGATTAGGGTGGTTATCAGAACCCACTTATTATTAAGTGAAATAGAACCACATGCCAATATGCCATTTTTGTATCCCTTTACGAAGTTTAGTGAAATTCTCTTCCATCTTGAGGGGGAACTATTTGTATGGAAACTGCTATAAGGAAAGTGCAGTCCCCATACTCTAACGAGGGGCCAAAACACCATTCTCTTTCCTTCTTGTATCACAGTTAGGCCTAGTGAATATAGTAATCCATTTTGGCCTTAACCTGACACCCTATTTAGACTTCAACTTAACTCTTAATGAAGTAATTATAATACTTCTCAATCAAAATTAATATACCAACAATAAGGACATGCTCTGACAAATATCTTACACTGTTGCAAGATCAGAATGATTAGAGAATACATCTCCAATTGCCTGAGAGAGCGAATTATGGCTGACATTCCTAGAAGCCAAAAACACAATCAAATATAAAGAAGACTTGGAAAGAGCTAATAGACTTAATTCACAACAAGAAAGGGAGAGGATCACCCACTTACAACGTATTGAGTGCAACCATACTAGCCATTGAATAGGGAAGATTTCCCGTTAAGTTATTGCTTGCAAGGTTTCTGCATCACAGCAAAAAGCAAACATCAAGAAAATCATAAGTTCCAGAACACTGCCAATTCAGTAAGTAAATGATGATAAACAACTGATACTCACAAGTTTGTAAGATTGGGTGGTAGCTG
Source organism: Rheum nobile (assembly GCA_027886185.1). NCBI lineage: Eukaryota > Viridiplantae > Streptophyta > Magnoliopsida > Caryophyllales > Polygonaceae > Rheum > Rheum nobile. The sequence continues at coordinate 67,724 of WOAB01000731.1, read as the reverse complement.
ATATGGAATCATGTCATGGATATTATTTCCACTCAAATCCCTGCCAAAAGATTTAACAATTAATTGAGCATCTTAAAAGACAGAAGAATGCTGAATAGTCTCCACAGTTATAACATTCCCAAGGAAAGACAAAAGGAGATTCTTCTCACAGAGTCTTAAGGGAAGCAAAGCTTGAAAGCAAATATCCCATGGTGCCACTCAGTCTTAACCCAGATAGGTCACTGTTAAGCCAGCAAGTTGTCACATTCAGCCAAATAGTTGGATGCAAAAAACAATGTTCCTTCAAGAAAGTTTTAATGGTAAGAAGAATCATACAGTGACACAACAGCTGAACCATCACATTTAACACCCTGCCATGATTCTCCACAAGGATCTCCACCACTTGATTTCCAACCAGAAAGCTGAGAAGGATTGTTCAAAGCACCGTAGAGAACTTGAAGACCTTGCACTGGCCAAAAGAGAATTAACACAAAAAATGTAAACAGCTTAATAACAGAACAAAACAAGCATGGACATAGAGGCAGATCACAATAAATGACCCTTCGTTTTCTAAATCCTAAGAAAGTTTACAATGTCAAGATTCCAAGTTCCAACATCTGGATGGGATCACTACAATATGAAATTTTACCACTTCTAAGTCCAACTAATGTTTATCAGTATTATGAAGGATAATTTTCACTCTAAACAAAAAAAAAAAAAAAGTCCATGCAACTTAGAAGATAGCCATTTTAGTACTAGAACCAAAATGGTCCAGATTGTTGGAAGTATTCTTAAACATGACACAAAAATGATGATGAGCTCTCATAAACAAATTTCAGGTAAGAAAGATCCCTAGTAAATTTCGAAGTGCTGCAACAGCCATTGTTTTTGGTTTTCCCAGTAATACTCTCAAGAATCAAATGACGGAACAACTCATGAGATACAGACAAATCTACACCGCACAAACCAACAATTCCAGAAAAGCCCCAAGCTTTGATCTTGCATTTGATCTCAAACACATCGAATAAACCAATCGAACTCCAGTATCAACAATAGCAACAACAAACCGATAAAAATGCAACATTCACATTCTTCAGATAATTAAAGGAGAAGAAAAAGATAGGCAATTACCATCAGACTGATCAGTGGTCCCGAGCACAAAAGGCAGCGCGATCACCGCAAAGGCGAAGCAGGAGGAAAGGAGGAGAGAGACGGAAAAGGAAGCCATTTGAGCTGATCTTGCAGAGATGAAATCGAAGAAATTAAGCGGAAACCTCGAGCTCAAAGCGAGCGGTTTTCAACAATCGGAAAAGTAGAAATTACAAATAGAGAGAAAAGGAGAAGCCATTGGAGAAGGGATGGAAGAAGGATGGAAGGAGAGTTGGACAGAAAGTGAGCTGCGTAGGTTCCGCCATTAAAAGAGAAGGAGGTGGAGATTCGAAGCTTGTGAGTAATGAGGAGAGAGAAGGGCAAATGGGGGTAGTAGAGAAGAGAGTGTAAAGCAAGTATCAAGTATCTGTCGGCGAGAAGCAGTAAAAAGGGTGTCAAATCAATTAATTGTCAAATGCAGTAGAAAATAAAATTGAAAAGAATAGGAAAAATATTGGAGGAAGTAAAACTGTACAAAAAAGGGGATTGTAAATAATTTTTTTTTTTTTTTTGAGGTCAGTAAATATTGGTTCTTTTGAAGTGTGTTGCTTTTAAGTTTTTGCTTTTGATTTCTTCTTGTTGGTTGATGCTTTTCTCACATTCCAAATGTCTAAAGTCTAAACACTCCCTTTACACTACACTTGGGACCAACAAATAGAAATACAAACAATTTGGTTTTTAACTATACTCAACCTAAATTTTAAAAAATTGGTTTAGTAGAATATGACGGAGTCTCAGTCTAATAATAAATCATAGATTCGAGCTTTCACTAATTTTTTTAAGAAGAAGCATATATAAACACGATTACTTTCCGGCGCATACCCAAAATTGCTTTTCAGCGCATAGGGTCCACACGTTACGTGTGGAGTGTCTCCCCACGTTACGTGTGAGAGCAGACCCTTTCAAAGTGTTACACGTAACGTGTGTTGTAGCTCCACACGTTACGTGTGTTGTATCTCCACACGTTACGTGTGTTGTATCTCCACACGTTACGTGTGTTGTATCTCCACACGTTACGTGTGGGTGTGTATCACACGTAACGTGTGGTGTTTTTAGGGTATTATAATCTTGAGTTATATATTTAGTATATTTATGCATAGCATATTATTGTATATTTTTAGAATTTATTTGTGGTTCAATGTTGAATTATTGATTATTTTATATATATTATAATATTGTTTATGAATGTTGTATCATATTATTGTATATTTTTAGTATTTATTTGATTATCTAAAATTAATAAAAGAAATACCCCAAAATATACAACCTAGAAGACGAAATAGAATTGTTCATTACGCTGGATGACTACAACCACATTTAGCTCACAATACAGGAAATAATACAAGTTCTTCATAAACTTAGAAACCCTAACACAAAATAAATGACATCGTCTAGTTGCGTTTGAAGAAATTAGGATAGTCTCTGGTAAAAGTTCGCTTCCTATCATATCTCTGTTTTGATAAAATTGCTTGCTCCCTACAAAGGTTGATAGTACGTAAACAACATTACACAAAAGATACGACATCAAGACAGTATATGATGTACATCATTATATAGTTTGAGGTTATACCTACGCATCTTATTCACATCTTGTAAAAGTTTTTGATTTGTCTTAACAAGATCTTGATTCTCCTTAACAAGATCTTGTTTTTCCCGCCATTGTTGTTGAATAATCGCGTGTGCCCTGTCCTCGTATATAGGATCAATCCACTTCCTGTAAAAACACTCCAGTCTTGGGCATCCCCAATACCTTCTTCCGTAGTTCCACTGCAAATTCCAAGTACGGACAATGGCTTTCAAATTACACGCGCATAGTGGGTTTGTTGATGATTCAGATGAAGATGTCATTATTTGTTGTAGTGCTTGGTTTCCTACAAATATCATGAATCCATTAATATAAAAAATTGGTGATAATAAATCAAAAGAAACTGGAAGAAGAAGCTTACCCACAATTGAATCTTCAAGCGTCGCTTGTGTTGGACTTGTTGTAGAGAACAAACAACCTTAATGCCTCTTATATAGTGAAAAGCAATGTGTTTGACAGCTAATATACAGCTGTATATAACTATAGTGAAAAGCAATGTGTTTGACAACTAATATACAACTGTATATAACTCAACCACTAGCATTAATGAACTCAACCACTAGCATTAATAACTTCTCAACAATCATTTACCACCCTAAACCCTAATTAAAAGTTCATCTCCTCAATCTCACAAACAAGGTAACTAAAATACCTGATTCACCCTTATTAATTAAAGATAAATAGTTAACCCTAACCTTAACCCTAACCCTAAACCTAAACCATATTACCGTAAACCCTACCCCAATACCATATCCCTAAACCCTAACTAAACCCCAAGCCCTACCCCAAACCCTAACAAAAAGCATCATACGCCTAAACCCTAAACCAAACATAACGTGTGGAATCAGAACACACGTTACGTTTGATGATATCCCACACGTAACGTATGGATGGGGCTCACACGTAACGTGTGGTTCAGTCTGTGGCAAAACGCATTGAATTAACCGTCTTGTCCCCACCTAACTGTAATAATGACCCGTCTTCTTCCTCGGCTAACGATCCATTTCGAGCCTAAACCCTCATTTGAAACACTCACAAATTCTTGTTTTGCACTCTAATTTTTTGTTAAAAAAAATGGACAATCCGAACAACAACGAGTATTGGAGCAACAGTGGGGAAGATATTCCAGTTTTGAACGAGGTAATTTCTATTATGTAACCTTAAAGTTATCTTTTTTGTTGTTTTGAACTTGTTTAAAGTTTGTAGCTTGATGGTTAGGGTTTTGAAAGGTATGATATTTGTTATTTAAGGTTTAACCAAGCTAGACATGATATTTGTTGTTTAATATTAAAGATCTCATTTTATTGTTTAGGGGATTAGACACAAAGATTGAGCATTGTTAAGGGTTTATGGCTGCGAAATGGCTGTTACATTGAAGAACAGTTCCACACGTTATGTGGCAAGATAGTGAACACGTAACGTGTGGAACGCTTCCATCTGTAACGTGTGGGAGAGTTTCACACGTAACGTGTGAAATGCTCCCACACGTTACGTGTGGAATCACCACCAGAAACCGGTTGTAGGTTCATTCTGTAAAATGGCACGGTTTGTCACTAACCGTGCCATTTTACAGAATCTGCTCTTTCAAAGAAAATTTTGAATTTAGGTTTATAATTTGTGCACTACTTGATGAGATGATTTCATGTGTATGTAGACGAATTATTATTTATATGAGGGGTTAAACAATATCTCCCTCAATGACTGGAGCACCCCACAGAAGACATTTGCGGTTTGGGAAACGCCTCAAAAGTTGCAGGATTGGAACATGCCTCAACCAACTATTGAGATATCATCCTTCTCACTTGGGATACCGTTTCCTCCAGAAGCATCTTCATCTCATGCTACCCCACAGTTTTGCTTTTCATCCCTACACATACAGCCTCAGTTTAGTGTACCACTGGAGGAGGATGTTTACGTCTCTGTTGATTACTCAAGGTTCTTTACAACTGATCAAAGCTGGGAGTCTAGAGAAGAAGCATTTTTGTGGGTGCAGGAGATGGCTAAGTGTAAACACTTCTGCATCAAAAAGTGGAGGAATAAACCTTCCACCCCTTCGACCCTTGGAGGGACTTGGTTACCGTGTGATAGGCATGGACAAAACGTGCCTAAACAAGCTGACCAAGTGAGAGACATCACAAGGTCGAAGAAGTGTGGGTGTCCCTTCATGTTGAGGCTGAAAGAAGGGCCGAAGGGATTGTGGAGGATCATTGTACAACATGGAACTCACAATCATGTCATAGCAGATTATTTGTATGGTAGTGCATTAGCTGGGCGGCCAAGCGCTGAAAAAAGGAGATTATTAGGGTGATGACAGTCAATCATTGCAAGCCTTAAAAGATTCATACTACAATCCATTCGTCCCCTGACAATTTGACCAAGATGAAGCAAGTGTACAACATCATGCATGAGATACGAAAGAAGGGCATGGAAGGAAGAACCGTTGTGCAACAGTTCTTCTATGAGTGCAGTGAGAAGGGATACTTCATGGAGCATAGATTCAACAAGGAGACCAACAAGATAACGGATATCTTTTTCGCAAGCCAGGAACAGTTGTCGTTGCTGAAGGCATTTCCGTACATTGTGCTGCTGGACTCTACATATGCAACTAACCGATTAGTAACATACATATCTAATATACTCTTCATTTGTTCATGTTAAGGTTAGGATGCCATCATATTTTATATATGATTATGTGTGCAGTTACAATTTGCCCTTTCTTGAAATTGTTGGCATCACATCTGTTTGGAAAAACTACAATATTGCCGGGGCGTTTCTGGAGAAGGAGGACAAAGACAGTTACAAGTGGGCCATAGAGCAACTTGCAAAGATGTTTGTCAAGGTGCAACGAGCACCCACATGTTTGGTCACTGATCGGGAGAAGGCGTTGATGAACGCCTTAGAGAAGCAGTTTCCAGAAGCAAAATTCCTTCTATGTAGGCGGCATGTGAGGAAGAATATTGAAGACTTCGGGAAGAAGAACATGGACAAGTTTAGGGGCACAACGTTTTCCAACGACTGCATGAAACTCTTCAAGGAAACGACCATACACGGGTATGAAGCAACACTGAAGAAGCTGAAGTGTGATTGGAGAAAATCTCCAAAATGTCTCCAGTACCTACAAAAGAACTGGCTTGACCCCTACAAGGAAAAAATCATCTCCGTATGGACAGATACAGTGTTCACGCTCGGTACTACCACCACTAACAGGTATGTGCATTATGTTTTTTTTTAAATTTAGCTAGTTATTTGAACTTAGTTAGACCTTTACAACAACATACTGATTTCGGATTCTTGATTGTAATACAGGGTTGAAGGGGCTCATTCCAGTCTGAAAAGCTTCTTCACAAGCAATGATGGCAACCTTTGCACTGTGTTCGATCAATATCATACACGGTTGTGCAGTCATATTGGTGAGATAAAGGGGGCATTGAATGAGAGTATTGGAAAGAGATATACGCTGCTAACGAACGCACATCTTTAATACAAGTTGTACTTCAAGGTCTCTGCGATTGCACTAGCTCGTTTGATTGAGGAATACATGAAAGGAGAAGCTCCATTGTGGAGCACTATATGCAGATGCCAGATGAGGGTCAGAGATGGCTTGCCTTGCGTGCATGACATGGCGCTAAATGTGAGGAGCCAGGCCCCAATTGAACCTAGCTCATTGCATCCGTTCTGGAGGCAATTGACCTTGTCAGAAGTGAAGACAGAAGAAGAGGAAGAAGCCAGAGAACGCAGAGTGAATAGATCGTTGCTTGAAGAATTTTCCCAAAGCGTCTTCCCCACATTGCTAGTGCAGGTTCAACAAAGAGCAGTCTCAACACTAACAAGTATTGCGCATCCAGAGCGGACTGCTCTACAAGAGCCAGCTAAAGTCAAGCATAAGGGTTGGCCTCAAGGAACTCTAAACTTTGCCACCAAAAGACAACCGTCATCATGGGAGTACAGTGACCAACAGATGGACGAAACGCCTCCGAAAAAGCAAAAAGGAAGACCACCGAAGACGCTTGCAGCAAAGCCTTCGGGTGACACATCTTTGATCAAGAACCTGTGGCGATATCGTACCCAGTTTCACATGTGTATGAGACCACACGTGGGAGGATGGTATGAGATAGTGGGTGATGGAAACTACGGGTACAGATCAATTGCGCATGGTCTGGGTTTAGGGCAAGATCAGTGAGATTTTGTTCGACGTACCATGATCTCTACGTTGAGAAAAGAGTATGAGCTACTCGCGCCACTTTGGGTGTCTACGATGACACTTGAGGCAATGGAGGCGAAGCTAGCATGGTTTCCTTCCCCGAACAGGCCGGCCCCACCGGAGACGTGGTTGGACCTCCCGGATATGGGATGTTTGGTGGCAACGGCATTCACATGTATGTTCGTTACCGTCGGTGGTGGTATGGGAACGACATACCTGTCTATGAGTGGGAAGCCAAACGAAGCATCAGTTGGCGAGAAGTTGAAGACGATATGCATTTGCCATGTCCAGGAAGAGCAACATTTTATTGTGGTACGTTAATACAATCACATCTGTTGATACTATCTTGTGTTAAAACATATGTATGATGCATTGACTTTGTGTAGATTGGCCTTGCCGAGACATCGCCCTTGCCTACTCTTTACCCGGTGTGGGTGGTATATCATGACCCGTCTGCGGGTGATTACATAGATCAAAGGACGTGTGATCGGTTGTTGGAGTACGAAGCAGCCAAGGCCGAAAAGAAGACAAGACGAAAGAAGAAGGTTGAAACAGTCGATTTATGTAATGAATGATATGTATGAATTATGATGCAATGAGTTCAACGTTTCTATTCCAAACATCCCTAAATCCAAACAACTCATAAAAAACATTCAAATAGAAGTCATAACATTCATTATTGTCATAATCCAAACAAGTCATAAAAAACATTCAAATAGCAGTCATAACATTCATTGTTGCAATACTCAAAGGTTCAATGAAATACATAAAATGAAACAAGTTTAATCCTGAAACAAGTCTTCACGTCTTCCTCAATAATTGGGAAGGAAGGGATGCATATGCTCAAATGACCGGCGTAAAGACTCTACTACATCTTCACATTCATGGTTGCGATGTTGCTCAAGCTCATTGTAGCATTGTTCGAATGCCTGCACACAACACAAAAACGTTGATATGTATGAAAAATTATAGATAAGATTTAACCGAACATTAAACAATCTTCAAATCAGTCAAATTCATACCCGTGTCGCGTCTTCAATGGTAGGGGGGTTGACGAATGGATGTGTACGTGAGAGGTACCATTCCATGTAATCATCGCTGCAGTCATGGCCTTGCTGGATTGGAGGGCCCATCGCAGCTAGGGTCATGGAATGTACAGTCTGCGCATCCCATGCAAATCGAGCTTTGTCGTACTCAACCTTGTAGCTGATGATCTTTACTCCTCTCCAAGCCCTTAGAGGCTCTATAGGAGCTCGTGGAATCTCCTGAACACGGCAAAACTGTCTCGCCACACGGTCTGGCATGTATGGCTCGGTTATCCAAAGACACGATATAACTCCATGGAAGCGAGTAGGAGCGAATCTCGCATCGCTAAAGTCAATCGTACCGTACGAACTCCAATCAACCTAAACATACTTATCAGTTAACCCGAACGACATCCAATCAACATAAACATAAATATATGTACATACCATGTCCGCAGTCATCGTATCGAGCTCCACTCTGTAGTTTCTCATCGGGTTGGGTTTCGCTGTCAGGTCTCATCGACTAGCGTAGGCAACGCATCATCAGAGTTCCAATCTCTACTCACTGCAGGTCTGAACATGGGAAAATATTGATATATCCACGCCTGAAAGAGAATTTACGTAAGCAATTCTTGTTATTGAATAAATACAGATACAACAATAAAATAAGGTGAAACCAATGGTTTTTATAATTTACAAAAATACCTGAATCAAAGTATAGCACGTGGACATGAGTCTCGCTTCCTTTCTTGTGCACTCGCCCAAGCTGCGGTACACGTGAGCAAGAACGGCAGCACCCCATGCATATTCATTAGTGTACGAGTGATCCTCCAGAAACAAGTGATAGTAGAGTGACAATCTGTGTTGGGACTTGTCCGGAAATAGGCAAGAGCCCAACAAGTACAGCAAGTACCCAGAAGCACGCTTCTCGTCATTCAGCCCATTGCAATGCCTCTTGAACATATCAGCAACTACAGTACCAGATGTCACATCCTTAGCAGCCAACTCAAAGAATCCCGTTGCCTCAGCCACCACCGCCTTCTTCAAATCAGTCACAGTCAAAGAACCTCGTGGAGGTGCTAAGTCTCTTCCATTGATGTTTAGCCCAAGGATCAACAATACGTCATGGAGAGTTATAGTCATCTCTCCCCATGGCATATGGAACGAGCTGGTCTCAGGTTGCCAGCGCTCAACAAACGCACCTATCAGCGTCTCGTGCACATGGTCATGTATCACATGCGGAATATGACATACGCCTGAACTAGCAGCCAGATTACCCCATGGCATTGACAACTCCAGACGCCATGCGCGTGTCTGCTTGCCTCGTTGCTGAAACTTTAACGGTGGCATAGGCTATAAACATTTGCATTTTTAAACCAGTGTAAGCAATCGATTTGACATATTTATATAAAAACGTGAAATGACAAGAATAAGGTTTTTCATGCAACTTACAATGCGCTGATAAAGGGTGTACGCCACGTGATTGGCAAAACCCTTCAACAGCTCGGGATTCTCCGGACCTCCATAGACTCTGACCTGCAATTCCGGTTCATATCTCTCTTTTTTTTTGCTTCGGGGTGGTCTTGCCTGCGAAGAGGTGCCTTGTTGTTGCTCCTCGTCCGCATCATCATCATCATGTTGAGCTCTTGGAGCCCAGGCCTGATTGTCTTCGTCTTACATGTTTTTAAACAAATGATAAGCAATTACATATTTATCATACAATCATATTTTCATATATTAGGGCTACTTATCATATGCACCGGTGCATTCGGGTTGACCCCCAAGCTCTCCCACGGATTGTAACCCATCTCATCATTTGCGTCGCCTTGATAATATAAGGGGCTGTGATAGGACGTGGACCCGTGAGGGCTCTGATGGCCAACTGGGCTCTCATGACGTTAAGGGCTTTGGGTCAGCCTCTGCTGCGGTGGCGGACTCAATGCAGGACCATAATAGTTATTCTGATTAATTGTATTAGAATAACAATGGAGTGGACTCACGTTGTACTGTGGGTACAACTGCGGGTCCGAATCTGCAGGGCCACCCGCCACATAAGATGGCGCAAACGGGAACACAGGGGGTCAGCATTGCCCGCTGCCGTGGCCCGCCTGCCCGTGCCCTCCCGCATCTTGTGCAGCACCCGCAACCCTACGGGATAGCTCACCCTCAGTCTGATACGAAGCAGCCCGGACGAGGTCTCGTCTGGTTCTACGCCTCGTTCTCTCACCAGGCTCCATCTACCACAATAAATCATTTTTCTAAGCGAAAATACAATTCCGATAAAGTTCTTAAACATATCCATCAAACCCTAATCTCTTTCATACAAATCCATCAAAATTCCTAAATATCCAAATTTCATACAAATGTCTAAATTCCATACAAATCCATCAAAATTCCTAAATATCCAAATTTCATACAAATGTCCAAATTTCATACAAATCCATCCAAATTCCTAAATATCCAAATTACTTTCAAATGTCCAAATTTCATACAAATCCATCAAAATTCCTAAATATCCAAATTTCATACAATTGTCCAAATTTCATACAAATCCATCAAAATTCCTAAATATCCAAATTTCATACAAATCCATCCAAATTCCTAAATATCCAAATTTCATACAAATGTCCAAATTTCATACAAATCCATCCAAATTCCTAAATATCCAAATTTCTTTCAAATGTCCAAATTTCATACAAATCCATCAAAATTCCTAAATATCCAAATTTCATACAAATCCATCAAAATTCCTAAATATCCAAATTTCATACAAATCCATCAAAATTCCATACAAATGTCCAAATTTCATACAAATGTCCAAATTTCATACAAATCCATCAAAATTTCATACAAATGTCCAAATTCCTAAATATCTAAAATCCATTAACTAAATATCCGAATTAAACATACATGCAAATTCCAGGGCCGGAGACTCGTCGTCGGAGAGTCGTCGCCGGCGGAAAATGGCTAGGGCACAACACGTAACGAGTTGACAGCGACCACGCGTTACGTGTAGAGGCCCATCTCGCGTAACGTGGGAAAGCGTTGGGGACGTTACGCGCAGTGCCCTTGCCAATTCGCCGGCGACGACTGCACATTTCGACGACTGCAGAATCCGATTACCCTTCAAAAAAATCTTACAAATGCAAATCTAACTACAAAAAAATCCTAAAACACCATTATTTCATACAAATCTAACTACAAAACCTTGTGGATCTAATATACAAAAAAAACTTCATAATTTTTAAAAACAAACGATGGAATACTAACCTTCTTGATTCGTGGATCTACGTAACGCGCAAAGCTTTTTGATTCGTAACGGGGCGTCGTCGGAGGTGCGTAACGCGCGAGGTTTGAGGGTTTAGTGCAGCGGCGGAATGAGGAAGGAAGGAGGAGATGAAGTTATTTATACCTGGTCGGCTCAGCACGTTACGGGTGAAGACAGCTCCCGTGTTACGTGTGGAGGTTGAAGCCGCGTTACGTGTGGAGCAACGCCCGGCGTAACATGGAATGCCTATGCGCTGAATGACAATTTTGGGTATACGCCGAATAATATGACCCTATATAAATTCTTTTGTAAACGCTATCTGAATCTTTTAATATTCATTGTTCTCAAAATAAGACATCATCCCCTCACCATAAATTTCTAGTATCAAAAAGAAACTATACTCAACATAAAGAATAAAGTTGTTCCTGTAATCAAAGTTAATCTATTAAATACGAACTTGAAAATAAATACTTCTCATCTAACCTCAATCCATGTGGATTTAAAAAAAAAAATAGAAGGTAACTATTAACATCTACAATTAAAAAAGAATTATACCATATATACCTCATAAAAATGAGAATAGAAATACAGGTTGAAATTAATAAGAGATAATTTTTAAAATAAAGAATCTTAGTGTATAAATTTTTATATATAGATGCATGTACATTAAATTTCCATGTCTAACCAAGTCCCATGTCATGGGTTTTTTAGCTCTATTTTGAATGAATTAATTGCTAAAAGACACATGGTGTATTAGGGACTTTTAGGATGAGTTTTTAGGTTTAGTTTAAATTACAATTATATCCTTTTATTTATATTAAATTATCAATATATCCTTTATTATATTAAATTATAATTATATCCTTTATTATATATTAAATTAAAGTAATTATATTTAAAAAAAACATACATAAAATTTATTAATGCTATTTTAATTTAATTATTTTATTATATTATTTATTTAAAATTAAGACAAACATACATTGATATTAAAATCAACAAAAGCGATTCATAAATTTAAGAAAACAAAACAACACGTTAAAACAACATAATTCACCCATAATCTTACCTACCATTTATTTACTCTCCAACCATACCTACTCTTTACTCTCCCACTATAAATTAGTATCAATGATTTTAGTTAGTACATATTTATAATTTAAAACTATCCTAAATAATAATATAGTTTATTTAGACTTAATTATATTTTTTAATTTGTAAAAAAAGACATAAAATTTCTAAAATTTATTTAAAATGTAATTTTCATATAAAGAAATTAAATTGGTATTTATTTCATTTTAAACCACCAATAATAATAATAAAATGATTTATTTTCAATTAATGATACCTATAATACAAAAAATATATTAAAATATATCAAATATATCCAAAATGGATGTCTATGGATAGAGAAAAATGTAATTAGAATTATGGTATTTTTAACCATCCATTTTTTATTTAAATCAATTAAAAAATAACGAACGGTCGGGATTTAGTGCCACGCGACGCGCGAGCACGCGCCACGTGGCACTTTTCTACAGCTGCTAAATTGGGGCGCGTTTGGTGGGGATGTTGGATACTGTGTTTTGGCTTGAATTTTGGGCATTTTTTTTTAATAAACCAAACAGCCTCCTAAACCAACTACCAAAAGACGGTCCCGTAAATGCTTCTCTTTTGAGACTCTGATGGGGTCTTTTAGCATATTTGAAATATTTTAATAACAAATATTTAAGGGTGCCATTCGTTTTCAATCTTTAGCTTTCAACTGCTCTTTTTGTCTCCATGTCATATGTTATAATATAAGGCTTTGTTAGGTATGAAAGGTTTATTATTTATAAATACTTTTTTTTAAGCCTACTTTAATATATTTTGATATACGTGTAATAAAATTATTTAATTTTTTTTCATTACTCACATTTTTTTAATAAACTACACACATAATACAATCCTATTTATTAACTACTTATAAATAAAAAAACTCTTTATAAACTCCATAACCTAACAAACCCTAAGTTAATCACAAGTTGCTATAAGCATATTCTACTATACCCATGGCATAAGCAAGAGCTTTGATCGATGTCACACTCTGTAAATATTAGGGTTTGTTTAGATAGCCGAAATAATACAATTTAGGGTCCATTTGAATACCAAAAATAATGCATTAAATTACATTATCTTGTATTAAATTGACAGTTTAATACAAGATAATACAATTTAATACATGATCATTGAGAATCCAAACAGACTCTTAATTATGTTATTACTAATAGGTCTCAAACAAAATCTTAGATATGGACTAGCTACTTAATGTCACACATACTCATCTCTTTATATGTAATACTTACAAAATATTACACAATATTATCCGTTATATAGACTATTTTATCAACAATCATCCATTATAAAATTTAGTATTTTAAATTAACTATTAAAACCATTTTATTGCAATCAACCGCCGACACACTAAATCAGTCAATTACATGCGAATTATCAAAATACCGGGATGGCTACTCGCGCCCTGACACGGTGCTATTTGCACTGTGTCAGTGACGCAAAGCACTCACTGTCGCGCGACAGTGAGTGCTGGCCGACGGTGGCTGTCGGCGGTGGCCGTCAGCGGTGGGTGCCGACGGCCGGCAACGATCTCGCGATGATGAGTTTATGGTTGCGTCTGTGATGGGTTTAGGATTTATGGTAGAATATTCGGTGGATTTCAATCAGAACTATTGTTGCCTCCGTGAATGAATTACTTTCGATGGATTTCAATCACAATTTTTCGGTGAATTTTAAGAACTCGATCCGAACCTGACTCGATATTTTTTAAGACTCGATATAATTATAAAATTCAATATTTTTTAAATATCGACGAAGAACCCGACTCGACCTAAACCCAACCCGAAAATTTGTACGACTCGATCGATCCATCGTCGGTCACCTCCGACATTCACCGCCGACACCCACCGCCGCGCGACAGCCACTGCCGCACGGACTGCAGGTGCAATTTGGCACCTGCAGCCAGTGCAAATAGGATCCACCCAAAATACTGGCAAAGAGTTTGTTTGGTATTATATTTTAGGGCATCTTTAACCAAGTCCCATGCCATGGGTCTTTTAGCTCTATTTTGGATGAATTAATTGCTAAAAGACCTATGGTGTAGGAGAAGCTTTTATTGGGAGCTTTTAGATTTAGTTTAAATTATAATTATATTTTTTTATTTATATTAAATTACCAATATACTCTTTATTATATTAAATTATAATTATATACCTTATTATATATTAAATTTAAAAAAATTAAAGAAATACCTTATTATATATTAAATTTAAAAAATTAAAGAAATCATACATTGATATTAAAATCAACAAAAGCGATGCATAAATTTAAGAAAACAAAACAACACGTTATAACAGCATGAACTAAAGCAAATGATCGAATTTAACGACACACATCATACGATACAATGATTTGTAAAAATTAAATTGGTGTTTATTTTATTCAACAAAAGTGATGCATATATATCTGAATTTTTAGCACGTTAGGGCATATTAAAATTTGTAAACAAAATACATAAAATTTAAAAAATTTATTTACAATGTAATTTTCATATAAATAAATTAAATTGGTATTTATTTTATTTTAAACCACCAATAATAATAATAAAATGATTTATTTTCACTTAATAATACCTATAATACAAAAAAATATTAAAATCTATCAAATATATACAAAATGGATGTCTATGGATAGAGAAAAATGTAATTAGAATTATGGTAAATTTTTTTTTAACCAATCGATTTTTGTATAAATTTTTTTTTTAAATAACGGACGTCCAGGAATAAATCCTGGTCGTCCGTGGCGTGCCACGCAACGCGCATCAGTGGATGGTGGTCGCGAGCAGTAGCAGGGGACGGGAAGTCGTCAGCCCTGCGGTGGACCTGGGTTCGGATCTAGTGGTCGCACAACATCAAGGGACGATGGTCGCCAACCCCACGATGGATCTGGGTAGAATCGGAGTCCCTCTGCTGATGTCGTTGCCTCTCGAACTGCCTCTCGCAGCGGTGGATTCCTTCCCGAAAATCTCAGCGACCTCTCAGTTAAAACGCCATATCTTTTGATTCACAACTCAGAAAATTCTCAAATTTTGGGGGACGAAATTAGACTTCTAGATATAATTCTGGGAATTGGAATCATCCAATTCCGAGTCCAGACGAAAGAGAATGAGCCAGTTGAAGTCACGCTGGATTTCTGGAAATTTGCTATCAATTCTTGCAGAAGTTGAAGAGCAATTCCTTGCACCAGCGTCAAGATCATCCACGCCAGGTACTTGAACCTCTTCAGAACTTTTTCATTCTAAGTCAACAAATCGCCGTTTCCTTTTAACGTACAAAATTAGAGTTTTGATGAGAATTTGGCATATTTGGCATCGATTTTAGGGCTTTTGGATTTTTTTCTAGATTTGAACCTTGAATTTGTCCAAATTTTCATTATTGATTTTGGTTACAGTTCAATATTGCTGAAACTGGATTTAGTGCAATTTGCTGTTTTTATGAATATTGACTACTTACTTGTATGACTATGCGTATAAAATACGTGAATATCATCACATATGGAATGAATATCGCTATTATAGTATTCAAATTGCTTGTTGATGGTGTTGTTTGTACTATTTGCAATTGATATTCAAATTATATGATGTGATATTCACTATAATGTTGTTCATATTCATGAGGTTTCATGCGTTGAATAGTCGATATTCAAATTTTATGATATGATATTCAATATAATGTTGTTGATATTCATTATAATAATATTGATATTCAGGTTGATCGTGTGACTGTGCGACCCAAAATCGACGCGACAATGTCATTATTAAACCTTACCGCCATGAATCGAAGCTTCGAAGATATTGGGTGGTGATATTCGTGTAGTTAGGTGATGATATTCATGTACTTAGTGACTATATTAATGTAATTGGGTGGTGGGCGGTGGACGATATTCGCAAAATGGGTAGTGATATTCACAAATTGAGTGGTGATATTCATGTAAGTGAATTTGATATTCACGTGATTAATTGAGATATTCATGTAACTTAGTGTGATATTCATATTATCAAGTGGTGAAATTCATGATTGAAGTGATGATATTCACATTTTAAAGATATTAAATATTTACTTATTAAATAGAAATCGATATTCAAACAAACATGAACGATATTCATTAACAAATGATTGATATTCGTGAACACACTAATGATATTCACGAACGTTTTAAAATGTTCTTCCTATTTAAATTTTAAATATTTGAATGAGAGCAAAATCGATTAGGAAAGAGAATATTATCTTAATTTCTCTCTCCTGTAACAACCAAAATTAATGATTTTTTATTAATAATATCCTTATTAGGTTAGATTTGGTGGTTAGGACACTACCATATCTCTCATATAACTCATTAATCCAACCATCCATCAACATCAATCCGACGCTCCAGATTAGTACTTTCGTTCTACCATAATAACCGTTTAACCGGAGCGTCCCCTATATATATATATATTGGGAGACAAATCCTTTATATGTTTAATAATACATGTCCTTTAAGCTTCCAGTACGACTATTAAGGATATAATTACTATTACAATTTTTTTTATTTAGAATTTATTAACTACTCACCTCATACTTAACCAATAAAAAAATGTTAAAAAAGAATTAAAATAACAATCCTTATAACTCACCAAAAATCATTACCTAAAATTATAAAATAACAAATGATTTCTTAATAAAATTTAAAGGTTAAAAGAATATTCTTCTCTAAATAAAGGAAAAACTCCATCCGTTAAGCAATAAACATCATTTTAGTCATCAATTTTTGTTAAGAAAATTTGTCACTTTAGAGTTGTATGTAGTGAGTTATGAGGTACTCCCTCCGTCCCTGAAAGTTTGTCTCATGATCAATCTTGATACTATTCACAGTTGAAGATAATTTTTAAGATTTCTTCCAATATATAAGAAAAAACATAGTCATGTGAGATTTTGTTTGATTCGTCTCAACGAGTACTTTGATAATATCAAAAAATTATAATTTTTATTAATATATAATTAGAGATATTAACGATACAAAACGAATATATCCCTCATGAAATAAACAAAAGGGGACAGAGGAAATATGTTATATTCATATTGATATAATCCATGCAAGTTTTCTATATTCATTAGTTAAAAATGACACAAATATATCATAAATTTCAAAACAAGTTTGTACTTTGTAGTATTGTAATTTAACGATTATATTTATTAATAGTTTGTCGGAGATTAAAATGACAATATTTTTTAACATAAGGAGTAATATATACATGGATAAAAATTGTATTAAATGAAGATAAAAATTGTATTAAATGGAGATTAATTAGTTTACGCTTAGTCTGGACTTGGTTGCAGTGGTGATTGTGAGTAGTTGCTTGACTGATGGAGCCCAGTCGCTTCAGATTCACCCCTTTTCTCCTGCAAACAACATCTTACACGCAACACAGATCGGAATTTGAACTTTGTACTTCCTATTTTTCATTTTTGTTCTGAAAAGAAGATAATCATAAGGTTAAAAAGCTTATATATATTTACTCCATTTAACATATAAGTAGAAAATTACGATTTCTTACCTGTCTCAACGTCATTGGTGCAAGTTTGTTGCGGACCTTTTTAGAAGGTTTATTGTTATTATTATTATAAACATGGTGTGATTCGGCAAATAATTGTCTAGATAGCCTCTTTTGCCTTTTTCAATGAATGTTGTTTACCTTTTGTGATGATATGATTGTAATTTGTAAATTTCTAATCCACCAACGTGCTTTTGGGACCATTTTCCGTTGATTACTAGGGTAAATTATTTTACTCATATCTTTAATTATTGTTTCTACGGCCTGATCCGGTGTTCGGATAATGTCCAACAATGTCCATGAATCATGTGGAAAAACATTTTCTCCTGATAAATTAAATTGTTAATTTACATCATAAATAGTAGAATTTTTTCATTACAAAGTGATTAAGTTATAAAGTACAATTAACATATATATGGGAGAAACAACACTATGCATTACTTAAATAGAATTGGTCTCATGTATATATATATATGGAATGGATTATATCAAATTCATTACTTAAAAAGAGATTAAAATAATTTTAGGTTGTCCAAATCTAAGAAATAAAGTGTAAAAAATAGACTCCAATTAAAAAGGTGAAAAAATAGATTTTTTGCCGTATTATTCGCACTTTTGGGGGGAAAATCCGTGCACACCTCGCTGTGAACATATTTTCGATGTTCATCACTTTAATGCTTAGATGTTCATCAATTTTTTATACATATATGTTCATCGCTTTTCTCTTATACGTTCATCATTTTTCGTGTGAACATGCATGTCTTAGATATTCATCATTTTTGTCCATAGATATTCATCACTTTTTATGCATGTTCATCGTTTTTCTCCTATACGTTCATCACTTTTCGTTATGAACATGTCTTATATGGTCATCACTTTTATGCATAGATCGTTTTTTTATGCATGCGTGTTTACTATTTTTTTTATATGTTCATCACTCTTTAAGCTTATATGTTCATCAGTTTCATGTCTATATACATGCACATCACTTGTGTCCATCACTTTATGCCTATATATGCATCACAAAATGCATTCAAGAA
Source organism: Rheum nobile (assembly GCA_027886185.1). Classification (NCBI taxonomy): domain Eukaryota; kingdom Viridiplantae; phylum Streptophyta; class Magnoliopsida; order Caryophyllales; family Polygonaceae; genus Rheum; species Rheum nobile. The sequence goes on along the minus strand of WOAB01000731.1, from coordinate 48,831 downwards.
AAAGAAAACTACTCTTTTAGTTATTCTAGACTTGATTTCATATCAAAGATTGCCAATATTGTGTCACATAAACATGCAATGAACATCAAATGATTATTTTTGCACGAATTGAGAGTTTAGAAACACAAAAACAAGAATAAAACACCAATTAATTCTGTATTTTTAGCTGTAAAGTGGTAAACTTACATCACTTATATACAATGATGAACATCTACGAACAAATTAATATGGTGAACATTCGTATTCATTGACAACACAAACACGCGGGCAAAGGAGAACGCCTCGTATACGTTGTCAGTTCTCACCTATATGATTATTCTCATCGAAATCGTCCCAATATATATAGGGGGGAAATCCGGTGAGAACTGTTCTTAAAATGCGAACTTCTCTAAAAATACGAACTGGTGCACAAGTCTGTGTAACAAGGTGCACAAGTGGGAGAAAGTGCACAATGCACTTGCAAGTTGCAGTTTGATGCACACATATTTGGGTTCACAATTGTGTACTACGTTGGTGCACAAGTGATCTCCCTCATTGACCCACCGGAGCTATGTTGTTGACCGACATTGACCACCGTTGACCGGTTGTTCGGTCAGTGCACTAGCTTGTGCATCATGTTAATTACGAATACTTTTGCACCATATTGGAAATAATTGTGCACCAATAAAATAAAATAAAAGTTTATAATGAAATAAAATACAAATGCACCATGTCATAAATAAATGTGCACCACGATACAAGTAATTGTGCACTGAGAAGGTTCATGTGTTTGTGCACTCTGTTGTATTTTAAAAAATACAAGTGCACTACTCAATAAAAATTGGGTACACAACTCAACATATTATGGTGCACATTTTAACATATTTTGGTGCATAAACTCGTACAACTTGGTACACAAACATTGTGAGTTGCTATTGTACTTGGAAAAAAGGGAAATTCATGTTGGTATCCCTGATTTTAGGGTTATTCCTGTTGATGTCTCACGATTAAGTTTTTTTTTCCGGTTGGTGCCCCTAAGGTTTGGATTTGTTCGCTTTGTAATCGAAATTTTCCATATCTGTATCATTTCGGTTTGAATTGATCAAATCGAAGCTTATCATTATGTTTATTGACCTCAACTTAGTAGGATTCGATTTCTAAAACAATCAAATCCATACTCGAACCATTCCGATTTGAATTCTTAAGGTTGGAAATGGGTTGTTGTTTCGAATTCAAATCGACATGGTCAAGACATGAATTTGTTTATTTTAGAAGTCAAATCTTACTAATATGAGGGTGTGTAACACAATGGTGGACTTGGATTTAATCAATTTGAACTGCAATGGTACGAACATGAAAAAGTTTGGTTACGAAACAAACAAACCCAAACCTTAGGGACACCAATCGGAAAAAACTTAATCGTGAGATACCAACAGGAATAACCCTAAATTCATGAGCACCAAAAAGAATTTCCCAAAAAAAAACAAGTGCACTACTCAATAAAATTCTGATACACAACTTCACATATTTTGGTGCACAAACTCGTACAATTTGGTACACAAACATTATGCACTACTCTTGTACTTATAAGAAAAAAGTTCACTACTAAATAAAATTCTAGTGCACAATTTCACATATTTTGGTACACTTTTCAACAGACTTTCGTGCACAAACTCGTACAACTTTGTGCAAAAACATTGTGCATTGCCATTGTATGTACTAGAAGAAGAAAAACAAGTGCACTACTCAAAAAAATCCGGGTGCACAACTTCACATATTTTGGTGCACAAACTCATACAACTTGGTGTACAAGACTTGTGTACCAGTTCGCATTTTAAGAACATTTCTCACTTGATCCGTTTAATATATATATATATAGATCTATTCTCTAGTAAAATAAGCTCTTATAGTGAAATAGATGAATGATTCTAGTGCGTTGGATGTTGATGAGATTGACGGACAAGATTTAATGGAGGGAGGTACACAATAATTTAAATAGAAGACACATACTAGATTACCTAATTTTATGGGATTTGTTTTCCCCAATTTACTCCCTCTTTCTCCAATCCACCGATTCACTTCCCATTAAATCGTCTCTCCCTTTCTCCTTCCAAAAACCGTTCATCATCTCCCTCAATGCTCTCTCTCTCTCTCTAAAAAATTCTTCCACCTCCATTGAAGCATCCAGAGCCCTTGTCGGTGACGACGTAGGCGAAGATGACGAATCCCATGAGGGCAGCGAGGATAAAGATTGTTGACGACGAGATGCGCATGGAGATTGTTGACGACGTCGGCGACCTCCTGCCAGTGCTTCTGGCGGTAACCTCCGCGGTTGAGATCGAGGTAGCGCCGATGCTTCTCCTCGGTTGAGATCGAGGTAGCGCCGATGACGAATCTCTTTGCATTGTTTACCAATTCTCATATTTATATACTACTTAATTAGTACTTACCTTATATAACCAAACCCTAGAAGATCGTTAATGGTGTTTTACGTTATTATTATCTTGTTCTAATTGCTGGTTTGGAATATCATGAAATTTGTCTCGGGTTGGAATTCTATAGTTTTCTTTGTACTTCTCATTTTATGACAGAGTCTTGAGTCCTTGTTCTCGGGTTGGAACATCACGAAATCAAGAGCTTGCCATAGCAAGAAGGAAATTTTGACTGCTGCGAATGGGATGTTATTTCATCCATCCCTTGTTTGTTTTTAGGGTTTCCAAATTTCCCAAATGCTCTATATAGGGTCATCGTCTTCAACCTTGCGTACATAATTTGGAGTTCTAATTTAGGGTTTTAATTCGATTTTGCATGTGTGATTTTTTGGCTCGTGGATTATTGGCGTCCTCCATTACCGCTGGCTGATTTGGAGTTTTAATTTAGGGTCTATGTATGATATTCAGACATACTTGTATGATATGCGTTCTGTGATTATGGATTATGTATCTGGCCGTGAATGTGATATTCAGTTGTATGGAAGGGATATGCATTTTCCATGCATTGATATGCAAATAATACTTGTATGATATGCAATTTGTTATTATAGATTATTTCACTGGCCGTGATTGTGATATTCATTTGTGTGGATGTGATATGCATTTTCCATACATTGATATGCATAATATACTTGTATGATATGTAATTTTTTATGATAGATTATTTCATTGGCCGTGAATGTGATATTCATTTGTGTGGATGAGATATGCATTATATATACATTGATATGCAGAATAAGCCGCGAGCGCGGAAAGGAAGTCGCGGGTGCGGCCAAGGAAGATCTCGCTGAGTGCCAGGAAAGAACAAGCCGCGGGCGCGATTCAAGGGCAGCGATCGCGGCCATGCAATTATGTGGATGGGATATGCATTTGTTTGTACAGTGATATGCAGAATATACTTGTATGATATGCAACTTGTAATTATGGATTATTTCCTTGGCCGTGAATATGATATTCATTTGTGTGGATGGGATATTGATGTGTCCTTGCCTCCGATGACAAGCCAAATTGTCAAAGGTGACGCCTTTGGATCTAGTCTTGGTTGAGAAGTCACTCGATGTTGTGATTCTGTTGTGGAACACGATGATGGGGATGATCGCGAGCGGAAGAACGCGATGAATGGAGTTATTGACGTCAGCGACTGGGAAGACGATGGCGACAACAAGGACTCGGTGGTGACATAAGCGATTTGATGAGAGATGAGTTAGCGGTGGCGGAAGCGATTTGGTGAAGGATATAAGGCTTGAAAAGACAAGTCTTTGGGGTGTCGTAGCGTCGACTGCGGATGAAGGAGATGCGAAGATATATTTTGCTTGAAGATCAAGCGGTTGCCGTAGAGTCGGCGGCGGAGGGAATGGAGATGAGAGGGATATGGGTGACGTCCGATCAAAGGAAGAAGGAATTAACACTCTACTTGAAACCTTGAACTTTAATTTGAACGTAAGAAATAACATTAACAAAGTTGGGTATAAATAGGGGAGGTGAGACGTCGGACGGGCCGAGTCGAACCTCGTGGGCTAGCCCATGCAAGCATGCAAAAGGCACAAACCCTAAAAGATAGAATGACTGAAAGGAAACTATCTAAAACGTTTATGAAAGGAAACTATGTAAAGCTATCAAAGGAAACTATCTAAAACACGCTGGAAATACCAAATATAGATAGTGTCTTAAAAGAACGCGTAAAACTCCTAACGCGGGGAAGGGCTGAAAGCAATCATCGCGTGAGATGATGACGAAGTGTCGCTGTCTTCAAAAGAACGCGTTGATCCGATGGTGGCGAGGGGGATGACGAAGAACGCGGTCTTTGTGCTTGGCTCTTCTGAGCTCAGGGTCATGGCTTCGTCCTTGTCTTGGGCCATCATGGGAGGCAGGGTCACATCAGATATGCATGATACCGAATAACAGATATTCAGAAATACTTGAACGATATTCAAATAATGTGTTTTGATATGCACAGATATGCATAATTTTTTTTCAATTCAGTGGATGCATTATATACTGTAACACCCCCAAATATATAACCTTGAAGGCATTACCGCCAGTGATCTCAGACGTTCTGTTCGATGTCACCCAAGGCTTTACCAGTTGATATAAATCATCAAACAACAATTATGATACAAAATATCATAATTTTCATTTAAAATCATTGTCTCGGCATTACATCCATAATCCGAAAGACAACCAAAAATACAGCGGAGGACTTAATACAAGGTATATTTAACACATCGGAAGTCTTTTAAATAACCAACAAAGGGTCTTGATCGCAATGATCACCCGCCAAGGATCTCAACCTGAATAAACTTATTAAAAACACCGTTTGCCTTCATAGTCGTTCTAGCCTTCACAGGACGACAACTTATCTAATGTGCCGAATCGAACGGATGACACCAACCAACCATGCAGAGAACAATTACGGTTGGTTAGTCTAATGAAAGACTATGCAAGGGTACAAGCAGAGTGGTTCGAGTAGTCGTATTAGGTTAGACTCATCGCTTCTCGAATAACAACCGATAACGATAGTCAACCACCATACTTCTACTGAATATATGAAAAGGCATGATCAAGAGAAGATTCTGGAAGACCGAGTCTTACAACAATCAATCCCAAAAGAAGACTCCAACGAGTTGATTCTTATCAAAAACATGACAAATGTCGGGGAACATAAATAATAATCATACAAGCGTTCAAAACGACTTGATGTTTCGGTTCACGACCAACCTCACCGCTCACAGCAAATCCAGATTGGAAAGAGAACGTTACTCTGATCAAAGTCAAGACGAGATTTCCTAGCTGCACTATTGCCTAGCTGCACTACTCGCCCAAGGGTATATTAATTATGTGCGACAACGACACTTATCTCATTTAGTTCCAAAACGATCATCACGTTATAAGCTTTTAAATCTCCTCACAAGAGATATCGGATCTCCTCACAAGAGATATCAGATCTCCTCACAAGAGATATCAGAGGGAATAAATCCCGAAAGATTTGGCACTAGCGAAGTGCACCAACCCTGAGTAAGGGCATGGTCATGACCAGAGAGAGTACTGGGGAAAAATCCACCAAGTACTAGTTATAAAGAAACAACTAAACCCCCACAAGGTACATAGCATTCCTACGAATACTCATTCTAACTAAACAATTATGAACGCAGTAATAATTCACATCAACGTTAAGAATGCTTGTGCTAACTAAACAGTTAACGCACAATAATAATCCATTTTAATGTTAAGGATACTCGTGCTAACTAAACAGTTAAAGCACAGTAATAATCACATCAAAGCCATTAAGGACAATAACAGATATAATAGCGTTGTTCTAGCAGATATACAACCTATTATAATATCTTTTAAAATCACAAACAGTTATCAAAATTGTTCCCAACGAAAACAGTAAATCATCCCAAATTAATTAACAACTAAACAGTTGATAATTAATTGAAATATGGAATGATGAGCAAGAGCGAACCGCCACTTGCCTTACATCCGACAAAAGCTTGAACAAAGCTTAGAGATGACGGGTTTCTGGGTCAGAAGCAGGGACAAATCTCGAATACCAGATCCCTAAGAAACGACCCATAACGAGACCCTAAGTTAGATTCGATATCCACATATACGAATCTAAAAGAATACGAAAGGAATCGAAGGAGCCAAGCCTCGCCCAAGACCACACACCCAAGAACACACAATACGGACCCAACTCACCGCGGGTGCGGTGGGATCTCAGAGGCAGAGGAGCTTCAGCGACAACGGGGGAAACTTACCACTTTCGATTCGTTTGCCTTCGATTCGATTATGGTTTGATCTCCAAACACCTTAAACCTTCAAACAACACTTGAGGGCACCTTAACCACTCAAAGGGAACTCCGGCGACAACTCCGGCGAAGCTTGCAAGCTCAGTCAACAATGGAGTTTGGGAGAAAAACAGAGGAGGAAGAAGAAGCTTCAGCTGTGGCTTCTCCTCCACGAATGCCTTTCTTTTATAGGCCAAGCAATAGCCACTTGCAAGGGAACCAGATGGGATGGCTAGGCGAGCTCGACTTGACAACCGGCGCCACTTGCAGGAGTAGAGGGAAGACGATAACGTTCAGAAATATCTCACCGCGGGGTGCGGCAGGGTGCGGTGGCCGACTCCAGAATTGGCCTTCACCGCGGGTGCGGCAAGGGTGCGGTCAAGGCCAATTTTGCCTCTTTTTGTCCGTTTAACTTTTGGGTTAATTATCTTAACCCCGAGTTAAATATATTCATACACGAACGACTATTTAACCCCGAAAACCCATCAACTGTATTTTATATTACTCAGAAAAATTATTACAGAGATCAAACATATTACCGAATGTCTGAGCTTCTCTGAATTTAATCTGACTTGAAGTACGGGAGTTGGAAAAATTACCAAAATACCCTTATAAAAATGAGGGATATTACATATACATAATGAATAAGCACTCACAATACTTGAATATCAGATATAGGACCGTGAATATCAGCATGAATACGATGGAACATGAACAAAATAAACAGATATGCAAAGAACATTTAACGATATTCACAATTTTTCTGTCGATATGCATAATGTTAATTTTCAACTAATTAAATGTATTGATATGCACGAACTTCCACTGAATATGCGTATTAACTAAAACACAGTGAATAACACGGATCTCGGTGGAGGCTTGAGGAATAACGCTGATGGGGATATGCAATATCTTTCTCTCTCCAAATCTACATTAAACTTCCTATTTTGGAGGTGGTTATTTAATAAAATTCAAAAAAGCTTTTTGTGATATTTATTCCATGATTCACACTCCTACTACACCCTATTTTCTCTCTCCTAATCTAGCCATTTATCACCCTCAATCCAACGCTCCAAAATTGTCCACTCGTTTCACCACAAGACTCGTTTTACTTGAGCGCCCCTCTATATATATATAGATCTATGCTCTAGTAAAACAGGTTCTTAAGGTAAAACGAGTGTATTAATTTAGAACGTTGGATGAGAGGAGAATAGATGGTTGTGATTTAATAATGGATTCTCTAATTTTATATGGTGGATGTGACCACACCAGATCCCCTCAAATCCTAAAATTAAGGGATTGTAATATTCACCAAATCCCATCAACTTCCTCTTTTAATCTCTCTCTCTCTCTCTCTCTCTCTCTCTCTCTCTCTCTCTCTCTCTCTCTCTCTCTCTCTCTCTCTCTCTCTCTCTCTCTCTCTCTCTGGTGCTGTAGGGAACCTCCATTGACAAACTCAACAAGCTTCGTTTCTCCCGCTAGCTCTCTTCTCTTCCGATATCGACGCTTCTCCATTCTTCGATATTAGGGTTAACGATGATGTACGATGGCGACGCTCAGCACCAGCAACGGCAACCGCCACAAGGCTAGTAACCACCGTCGCACCTTCAGCCACCGCTGCCGCCCGGACCACCTCCACCTTATGCGCAACTTTAACAACAACAACCGCCTCCTAGGATGGAGTTTCAGAGGGGGCCACCTCCTCAGATGCATATGAATCGCCAGCCTTCTGCTCCTTCCACTGTAAATCTTCCTCACCATCCTCCTCCCTATGAAGGTTAAGAGTTGCCCTTTCATTTCAATTGCTTCGTCTCTCCCCTTTCCCCTTCCGGTTTCTCACTATGGATGTGTTCTTTCGGGGGAGAGGTTGTGGGTGATCGAATTTAAACGTAGTTCGTGCATGATAGAAGAATGATGCTTTTGGAATGAACAATTATTATGTGATGCAAAGAAGGTCCTTTAAACCTTATCTATGTACGATATTCACAGTTTTCGTGTCGATATGCATACTGTTAACTTTCATAGATTGTGAATATGATGTTTTAAATTGGAATATCAATTACCACAAAGTGCATATCTGTTCAGTGTTTTTAAAAACGTGTTTTTGGCTCATGGATTATTGGTGTCCTCCATTACCGCCGGCTGATTTGGAGTTCTAATTTAGGGTCTATGTATGATATTCAGACATACTTGTATGATATGCATTTTGTGATTATGGATTATGTATCTGGCCGTGAATGTGATATTCAGTTGTATGGAAGGGATATGCATTTTCCATGCATTGATATGCAGATAATACTTGTATGATATGCAATTTGTTATTATAGTTTATTTCACTGGCCGTGATTGTGATATTCATTTGTGTGGATGTGATATGCATTTTCCATACATTGATATGCAGAATATACTTGTATGATATGCAATTTTTTATGATAGATTATTTCATTGCCCGTGAATGTAATATTCATTTATGTGGATGGGATATGCATTTTCTATACATTGATATGCATAATATACTTGTATGATATGTAATTTGTCATTATAGATCATTTCATTGGCCGTGAATGTGATATTCATTTACGTGGATGGGATATGCATTTTCTATACATTGATATGCATAATATACTTGTATGATATGCAATTTGTCATTATAGATCATTTCATTAGACGTTTTATTTAACTACCTAGCAATGTATTTGACTACTCAGGTTCAACTTTACATTATCAAGTTAGTGATATTCACGAATCTTTTGACGTTAGTGATATTCTCGTCAGAAGCTGAGAAGAACAAGCCGCGAGCGCGGAAAGGAAGCCGCGGGCGCGGCCAAGGAAGATCTCGCTGAGTGTCAGGAAAGAACAAGCCGCAGGCGTGGTTCAAGGGCAGCGATCGCGGCCATGCAGGATCCGGCCATGCAATTATGGATTATTTCCTTGGCCGTGAATATGATATTCATTTGTGTGGATGAGATATGTATTTTTTGTACAGTGATATACAAAATATACTTATATGATATGCAGTTTTTCTCTCTCCAATCTCCTTCTCCTTGTACAATGATATGTAGAATATACTTGTATGTTTTAAATTGGAATATCAATTACCACAAAGTGCACATTTGTTAAATGTTTTTGAATATCAGTATATATACGATTGACCATGATCACGAATAACAATTATTCAATAATACTTGAACGATATTCAGATAATGTGTTTTGATATTCATACATTGTATTTCAATTCAGTCGATGCATTATATACGATGGAACATGAACAAGATTAACATATATGCAAATTATATATAATAATATTCATATTTTTCATGTCGATATGCAGAATGGTTTAGAAATTTCTGGACCGAAGCTATGCGTGGAAGATGGTGGTGAATAACTGTCTATTTTGGAGGATCTATGTTTTCTCTCTCCAATCTCCTTCTAACTGCCTATTTTAGAGGTTTTTAATTTTTAGAAATTTAGAAAATCAATAGGGATATTCTATCCCATGAAAACCGTCACATACACCCTTATTATACTCTCCAAATCCAACCATCCAATACTCTCAATCCGACGCTCCATAATTGTACACTCGTTTCACCATAAGAGTCGTTTTATCTGAGCGTGTCTCTCTCTATCTCTATATATATATGGGCTTGATTTTCGTGCTTTTGTGATTTGTAATATGTGTAATTTTGATCAAACAACCAATCTTTACTATTTAATCTGTCTTTTGAAGCTTTGGTAATTTATGCGTATTGTCATATTGATTCATCTTTGTAAAAAAGGGAATAATGCTTAACCTTTCTTAATGGAAAATATATAACGTAAAACATATACATTTTCATTTTAGGGCTCGTTCGACAAGCCGAAAATAGCGTTGGAAGTGAGTGGAAACAACTACTTTATCTGGCTTCATCTCCTTGAAGGGGTGTTCGGCTATCTTTTGGGGAGGAAGTGGAAGTGGGTGGTTGAAGTTGTAAGGGGTTGAAGATGAAGCAAATTCTTGTGCATAAGCTTTTTCAACTAATCTACTATAGTCTATATATCTACTAAATTAAAACTCCTCTATGTCACATGGCATCCCCTATTAAGTTCACCCCCTCCTTATGCCACATGACATCCTCCTATTATTTTTGTCACATGGCATTTTGTCAAATTTATTTTTTACAATTCAGTATAATATAATACATATATACATATACTATCCTATTTTCTAAACTAAACATGTTAATCACATAACAATCGACAAAAATCTTTTTTTCAAAATTTAATATAATAATTATATATAAGATTATTCTATTTCTAAAACTAAATGTTTCAATTAAAAGCAAATAGCTTATATATATAATCTTATTTCTATAATTAAAACTAAAGAATAAAGACAGAAGTCAAATTCTAAGCACGATCTGCAATGATCCTTCTTTCCAAAATTCAATATTATAGTTACATATAAAATTATCCTATTTCCAAAACTAAACAAGTCAATCAAAAGCAGCAAACATTCATATTTTTGGATAGTCATCAACCTTCATGTTTACGTTGACCATTTCTTGAGCATTTGTAAATACCCCTTGATTAACAGTAAGTGTTTCCCTCTTCTGCTTTCTTCAACCTTATTTCCTATTGTTGATATTCCCTTGTGTAGAGAGCTCAATCATCTTTCTTTTTTCTCTTCCCTTTGATTAATTGTTCCCTCAAGTTTTATGTGCCCAAACTAAACAAGTCAATTTAGCAGAATTTTAGGAAACAATAATCTACTAAACTTCCAGCTCTTGAATCCTTATTTTTTTGCATATAATCAACCCATGCCTCGCATTTTAGAAAACAAAAGATAGTAATACAAAAAATCTTTTGCTATGCACAATTAACGACAATTAACATGCAAATTTTTGCAATTAGGAAATAAAAATATTTAGCCATATCAAGACCCCTCCCACAATCGAAGTTCATTCTTAGCTATTTTGTGGTTATAAATCTAGACCCCTCCCACAATCGAAGTTCAACTAACCGTGCACAAAATTATTGCTTAGAGAAACACCATTTGAGTGATTGATCAGGTATTTGCCTCTTTGTACCACCTACACCTCCCACAATCGAAGTTCAACTAACTAATGTAGTATACAAGGAAGTTTTTCATAATCTGTAGCAATTTTTGAAGATATTACGAGATTTTATGTTTAGGATTTCATTTTCATGTATTAGATGAACATTTTGATTATGCTTTATCGTTTTAGTAGTATTGATGTTAGGGATGTGGCTATCTCCGTTTCAAAACTACTTAGCCAATTTTTACTATTAATAAAGTTATGTAGAGTTCCGCATCTCTTTCGATAAGGTATTTTGTTAATCTCTTCAATATTTTGTATTCAATTAGTCTTTTTTATATTAACATTCATATATTTGTATAACAGTCACTACCTATATATTTCTATATCAATTAAATATATATGATTTTTATATACTATTTTTTAAATATAAAAATAAATAAATAAATCTCATACTTTACACGGGTACTACCAGATGACTGACAATGTACTTCTAGGTATGAAAGATTTAACAAATGCAGCCGAACGTGGGATTAAGAGGTTCGTTAATGGAAAACATGATATCCAACTTAGGCTCTGTTCGAGAAGCCATTTTTTGACTTATGGAATTGAAATTCTCGAAAAGCTTCATCCTAAGGTTCCAACACCTATGTTCGGCGCGGGCAGCTGGGAGGAGCTTACGAAGATGAATCTAGCTGAAATTGCCAGAAAAAAATAATGTTGGAGGGGGGGGGGGGGGGAGCTGATGAAACTTATCATCTGCTGCTTCAAGAAAATTTATCAAATTGCCCCTTAATTGAAGAGAAAGAAGAAGAGGAGGCGGAAATGAGAGAAAGAAATAACCTTTCTTGGCCAGCGGTGTCCCAGATCTGAGCCTTGATGACTTTGGATTGGATGGTGAGAGTCTGAGTCTGAAACTCCACTCCGATGGTTGACTTGGAGTCAAAGCTGAACTCATTCTTTGCAAACCTTGCAAGAATCCGAGTCTTCCCCACCTCCGAATCGCCCACCACCACCACCACCTTGAACATGTAATCCACCCTCATCTCATCCCCGCCGTTCACTATTCCGGCACCCCCCGCTGCCCCATTGCTGCTCATCTCCTGGTTCACCATGGCTTCGATTAATGCCAAGGAAATCTAACAAACTTCAGTGTACATGGGTGGAGAGAAATGAAGTGCGTTAGGTCAGACATATGTATATATGGCTTTATTTTGATTTGGGCATGGGTAAGTAATAGTGGATGGGGGTTTGGGTTGGTGCTTGTTTGTACAAGCGTCCCTATGCTTCTGATGAGTTGCTGGTGGTTGTCCGATCAAAGATCGACACTTAGTGGATTGCCGGAGAAGGATGTCAGCGGGAAGTGGCGAGTTGGGGAATGTGCGGTGGCAATTGCGGACGCCGAATTCAACCCCAATGAGGAAGGTGACAGCAGCGAGGAATCACCATCCCCACCGCCGACAACGACGCCGACCACCACCACGCGACAGGGAGGTATATGAGGAAGAAGATGCTTTGGCATTTGGCTGTAGTGAACTCAATGGAACTTGTATGGTAGAGGTAATTACCAAAAATTAGTGCACAAGACCAAAAATCAGTGCACAAGATCAAATTTTTCGCCCTTATAATATACCCCTTTTGATAATTTTACCATTCATTTTCATTAAATAAGCTTCTAAATACTGAACACCTAACAAACTTATTTATATATATCAGTTACTAATTTAGCTTCAGCTTCAGTTTAACATTTCAGTTCCAAATCAACTTTACTTTTCAAATCAGCTTCAGCTTGAATAAGCTTTCAGTTGCCGAACAATTAAAGCCTTAATCCAGATCTAAACTTAATTTCGGCGCATTAAAGTGCGCAAGGGACAAGGGTGCTGCATATAAAAGCCTTGTTGAATTGTTGTATAATAATTTTCACCTACTAAAGCAATAATTTACTTTCCGACGAATAAAAATTTTCCCCGGCCAAATCACACATATCTATCGTGGTGTGAGGTGTCCGACCTAATCACTTTTTTATTTGATATTCATTCTTTTGGAAACCCTAGTTTAAATAATTGGAATTGGTTTTCAATAAGATAATTCATAAATACTTCTCCACATCAAAATTGACAATGCCATACAAAAATATATATCTGATCTTGTAGACATAACATGAAGCTTGTTGATCATATAATTATATGCATTAACTATATATAGTTACAGTCTCAAACATAGTTGAGCAAATATTGTCGGTCATCTGGTAGATTACCCAAATTGTATGATGCACATGATAAAGTATTTAATAAATACATCCACTTTTACTTGAAAAGAAAGACAGCATTTTTTTTTACTTGAGTATATAATATGACAACATTTGTTTACAAGTTAACAGAAAACTATATACAGTAATATATTAAAAATATTGTATACTAGCTCCTGACTCTTAGAGAGTTAGAGGAGAAGAGGAGGCAAAGGATCTGAAAAGTGATAAGGAGAATGTGCTAGTTGTCATTTTCTTGAAAACCAAGTAAGGATTTATGAAATTTATGCACCTTGGCTATATCTTTTTTCAACACCACGTACATGAACCCTCCCTTTCATAATATTTCATGAATTACGTGCGGTTGCTTGCTTAAATTTAGGGTCGGTCAGCTTTTATTCGGTTTTTAATCGAACCGAACCGACCGAATTCGGTTTGGTTTTCGATTCGCATAAAAATAATATTCGGTTTTCGGTTCGGTCAAAATTGAATATTTTTAAAATAAAAATAAATTTCTAGATAAACTAGTACAACTTTATTCGGTTCGGTCCAGTTCGGTCAAAGTTCAGTCCAAATTCGGTTCGGTCTAATTATGTTCGGTCTTATTCGGTTTTATGCACTAAATCCGATGTAATAACCTAAATTAACCTAATTTCAAAATATCCGGTTATTTCGGTTCAAAACCGAACCGAACATGTTCGGTTCGGTTTTCGGTCCATAAAATTTCGATATTCGGTTCGGTTTTGGACCGATGAACAACCCTACTTAAATTCAATTCTCATAGTAAGATACTCTTTTTTTTTAATTTGGTCGCCTGGTTTAATTGTTCAGAGTCGTTCTACGTTTACATCAATATATTATATCTATAAACAATTTAACTATTCATATTGTCAGACACCCTGTCTTCCATGAACGCACCAAACATATTGACATTGAGTGTCATTTCCCTAGGGAGAAAGTACTTGAAGGTCTTCTTCATCTTGCCCATTTGCCTAGCAGAGAGCAGGTTGCCGACATTCTCACTAAGGTCATGTCCTTGCCACAACATCAGTATATTTTGTCCAAGCTGAGTCTATTCGATTCATCTCCATCACCAGCTTGCGGGGGTTTGTTGGAGTCTGATGCCACGTGGCAATCGGGCTAACAGATTGTTTCAATCTGTTAAGTTTGTTATGCAAGTTGTTAGGCAAATATTTTTCATTCTTCCTATATAAATATGTTTAAGCCGTATCATCTTGTAATCAATCAATACACAACAAATTTCCCCAAATCTCTCTGTTCTTGCTTTGCCTTTCCCGTAACAATAAAAGGGTAGACTCCTCCCAATATCATTATCTCTATACATGCATTCAACATATTCGAATTATACCCGAGACCTATGATAAAATGCTTAAGAAAGTCCAGTGTCGATGCCAAATCACAAAGGGCATGTTGGGTAGAGTGGAAGTAGGAGTGGAATGGTGTTGAAGGGAGTAGAAGTTGAAGGAAATTTGTGACTGGAAGTGGGAGTGAATTTTTTTTTATCCAGTTCCACTCACTAATAGGAGAACATGTCCTAAACCAACTAAGAGTGTGTTCGGTATAGTGAAGGAAATTAAGTTATTTATTTACCCTTAAAAAATGAAAGAAAAGTGATAAGGGTAGAGAAAATGAGAAATGGAATTGTAAGTAAAAAGAAACCCCGCTCCCAAAAGAAAAACCCTACCCCCGAAAAATTGAACCATGTCCCAACCTTTACGCCGCCACCCCTGCAAATCACCACTCCCTGCAAATTCATGTTTTTCATTTTTCTTTACTTTTCTCTTCTTTGAATTTGAGTAATTCCAATTTAGAAGATTGAACTCCCAATTTCAGAACCTTAAAATCAGCCAAATCCTCCCATTAATCATGGGCTTTCTGAAAAAAAATGGGTATGGTGATGCTCCTACAAAACCATAACGTTCAAAATGTAATACCCCGACTTATGTCGGTAGTGCCACACGCTAGTAACCTCAGACGTTAATGTCCAAAATCATCCTAGGCTTTAATCGGAATAATTAAGCTTAAATGGATACATAAATATTAAACAATGAAAGAATAATCAGCGGAAGACATTTTTAAATGAACAAACTCAACCTTTTATTAAGATTCCTCTCGTAAAAATGAGAAGGATGGTTTTACAACAAAGTATAGTGAGAGCGGAAGACTTTTAAATTACAGCAAAAGACCCTTTTAAGATAGTCCTAATTATATGACTATGTATTACATTTATTTCAAATTAAACATACACGCCTTGGAAATATTACTTCTTAAAACGCAACTTCAACTGCAAGTCTTCTCTTCGATTGGTTGCTTTAATTGTCGGGGACCAACCTCTGATGTGCTGTATAGAACGGATGACACCATTCAACCATGCAAGGAAAAAAATCCGGTTGGTTAGTCTAATAAAAGACTATGCAAGGGTACAAGCAGAATGGTTCTAGTGATCGTAACCGTTTACTATCATTGTCCCTCGAATAACAACCGAAGGAACGATACATAACCCGAAACTTTCACGAAATGATAGAAGAAGACATGCATCGAAAAGAAGACTCCAACGGAATTGAGTCTTATGGGCAACGTATGAAAAGAAGACTCCAAAGGAATTGAGTCTTATAGGAAACATATGAAAAGAAGATTCCAAAGGAATTGAGTCTTATAGGAAACGTATGAAATTGTTTGGGAACGTTAAGTTTTCACACGAGTTTAAAACACGACCTTGATTATTTGGGTCCACGACCAACCTCACCGCGCAATGCGAATCCAGATTGGAAAGAAGACTTACTCTAACAAGAGTCCGGACGGTTTCCACGTTATACTCCTCGCCTGGGGGTATATTAATTATGTGCGTAAAATCACTTATCTTATTTACTTCCAAAACGTATATTCACGTTGAAGCTTTTAATCCACAACAATCTCGCAATGAGATATATAACATGGGACGAATCCCGAATTTTGACACTAGCTAAGTGCACCACCACCTATATTCGGATAGGGGTAGGTCATGACCAAAAGCGTTAGGGCATTTATCTCCCTAACACAAAGTTATAAAGAAACGACTAGACCTCGTAAGGTACATAGCGTTCCTACGAATACTCGTGCTAACTAAGCATGTAAGTCCACGTATAAATCCACACCAAAATCCATTCAACACTTTATGATAATATCATATAGAATTATATAATAGCGTTGTTTCTAGCAATATATACAACCCATTATAAATCCATATTTAAACACATTGTTTAATCAAATCTGTTCCCAAACACAAAACAACAACTTTATTCCAACTTAATTAACAATCAAATAATTGATAATCAAGGGAAATATGGAATAATGAGCAAGAGCGAACCACCACTTGCCTTAGTCTAGACGAACGAGAGATCGGGTTTTGAGATCTGGAAACTTGAATCTGAGCACGGATGTCTACGACGACGACGAGTTTTAAGACAAACCCTAAATTAGATACGGTATGAAAAGACGAAGCAAAACGAAGGAAAGAGGCCAGTGCCGTGGTCGTGGATGGCATAGCCGCGATCACGGCCTTGTTGGGCAAAACCGCGCCCGCGGTTTTATATCCGCGATCATAGTTTTGCGCCCAGCCTGGGTCACGGGTCTCTGCCCGGCCGCGGTGGATGGAGCCGCGGTCGCGGAACTCCATCTCGACGCGAGCTTAACCGAGCTTTCGAGGTCATACTGATGACGACGAGACTTCGTACTTCGCTTCTGAACCAAGGCGCACCACCACCACTCCAAGGATTTCCCAACGACGACGACTTCGACTCTGGCGACGACGACTCCGACGAACACAACAACTTTTGAGAAGAGGAAGAGGAAGAGGAAGCTTGAGATGGTGGAGAGGATGACTGCCACTCCCTCCTATTTATAGGCTCAGAAGGAGGAGTTCACCTCAACGCCGAGCAACCCAATCGATCCAGCTCCCCGCTGTTCGGGCACGAGGGGAAAAGCCAATCACCGACATTCTGGAAACAGAGGAAGACGACGATCCGAGTTGCCCACAATCGCGGTTTCAAAACCGCGGTCGCGGAACTGCCGCGCTTGCGGTTCTCATCCCTTGCTCGCGGGTCTTGATCGCGGTCTTTGCTAAATTCTATTTTTAGCACTCCTTAAATACTTTAAGACCCATTTATCTTTATTAAACGTATATCAACACGTTCAAATGGTTCTTACAGAGTTTACAGAATAAGCCTAACACGTCTTGCTTACAAAACGAAAGTTTGAAAATTACACAAATGCCCCTACTAAAATTGAGGGTTATTACATTACTACCCCCTTAAAAATAGTTTCGACCCCGAAACTAACACTTCGACCCCAAAACTAACACTACTAAGGTAGAGGTATCGATTTCCACATTAACCTCTCCACTTGAGTTTAGTAACCTCAATTATTTCGTACTGAAAATTAATCCTAGGAAAGTCGATCTGTTCCTCAACCATGACATCCATCATATGTCTCGTTTCCATATATTATCTCATGTGCCAACTCTTAATATACTCATAAGGTTATGATTACCTTAGAGGAGCCCTTATAGGGGCTTAAATGGGAGGCTTATGGATTTTTTTTAAATAAAATATTCCATACTCCCATTTAAGCCCCATGGCCGGGCTTAAATAAAGTAGAAATTTTAAGCTCTAATCGGACGGGCTTAAAGAATAGTTACTTTAAGGCCGTTTGGTTGGGGCTAAAAAAATTTGGCCCCAGCCAAACAAAATGCAGCGTTTTGGTCCAAAAAAGACCAAAACGCTGTGTCTTTAGTAAGCATCCAAACGACTGCTTACTAAAGAGAGCGCAACACGTCGCTCGTTCGATGAGCGACGCGTGGCGCTCCATCGGACGGCCATGATTTTTTCTTGGCCGTCCGCTTTTAAAAAAAAATAATCTAAAAACATAGACATCAAAAAAAAAAACACCATAATTCTAGTTTTATTTTTCTCTATCTATAGACACCCATTTTGAATATATTTGGTATATTTTAATTTTTTTTATTGTATATTGTATATCATTAATTGAAATAAATCATTTTTATATTATCTATGGTGGTTTAAAATGTAAATATCAACTAATTTCATTTTGTTACATTAAAATTACATAGTGGATTTTTCTTTATATATTTTATGTATGAATTTAGGGTAGTTATATATTTAATGTATATATTTAGGATAGTTGTATATTTTATGTATGGATTTAGGGTAGTTATAACTAAAATTATTTATTATATAATTTAGGATAGTTATAAATAAAGAATAATTTTTATTTGCCTATAAATAAGATGTAGTGGTCATTGCAAAACTCACACATTAACTACTCATTCCTACTTTTTCTCAAAATCTGAGATCTCTCTTTCCAAATATCACATTCACCATGAATCAAAACCATGGTAACTACCCAAATAACTTTCAAGATTTATCCCTAGATCCGTATGATCCTTATAATTTGCAATATTATACGGATATCATGTCTCAAAATTCAGTGTTGAAGCCATAACTAGGAGTGAATCTCAATCCATGGAGGTCCCAATCTTCAGCACACAACCTGAAGATCTTGATGTCGGTCGTGGCCATGGCCGTGGCCGTGGATGTGGTCGTGTTGCAGGTGACTCCACTAAACCCAGAAGATGCTCCTGGGGGGAGGCTAAAGATTTGATCCTCATCAGTGGGTACGTCAACACCAGTAAGGACGCAATAACAAACACGAACCAAACTTCAACCTCATTTTGGAAGCGAGTTACAGAGTATTGGAACACTTATAGACGCAAAAAGTTGTAAGAATAGATGGCAGGTAATGTGTAACTAAGTTTAATGGTTTTTATGCAGAGGCTAGTAGAAAGAAAGGCAGTGGGGAGTCAGAGGACGATGTTGTTGCTAAGGCTTATTCAGCTTATTTAGAAGATGTGGGGAAGAGTTTTCCTGATATGCATGCATGGAAAGCTCTTTGTAACGAGCCCAAATGGAGTCAATATTATTTGAACAAGGTGAACCAGAACAATCCAAGTTCTGGAAGTGCAAGCTCCATAAGATCGATTTCTGATGTGGAAGGTAATACTTCAAATGCAAATACCCCGACAAGTGCTTTCAGTGGCCATACTATGGAGCGTCCAGAGGGTATCAAGGCATGTAAGAGAAAGGGGAAAAAAGTGGCATATGCAAACATTGATGAAGAGGATGAGCTTGCTAACGAGATGCAGAGACAAAAATACCTCATGTTAAGTAGAGCGCATGAATTGGAAATGGCAAAGGTGGCAAGCAAGAGAGAGAAACAAGCTCACTTTGCTGCGGTGAAGAACAAGGAGATGGAGATGGAACAAACGAAGATGGAGATGGAGCGGGAGAAGAGGGCGGTTTACAAACAGAAGTGGGACATGCTCCAGTTCCTGATGAGGCAAAGTGATATTGGTGAGGAAGGAGAAACTCTCAAGCAGACATTGATGAAAGAACTCTCTAGCATGTGATAGTTTTATCCATGTACTCATGAGGAAGATGTTAGTGTCTATTTTCTGTCTTGCATGTTTTGTTTTCCTAATGCATGTTTCAATCTTGTCTATGCATATTTAAATCTTGTAATGCATGTTTCAATCTTGTAATGCATGTTTCAATCTTGTCTATGCATATTTTAATCTTGTAATGCATGTTTCAATCTTGTAATGCAACGCCTACTATATTGTAATGCATGTTTCCATCTTGAATGTTTAAGTCTTGTAGCTTCTTTTGAGTGTTTCATCTACAAAGATAACAAGTACTTAATTGATTGCTTCTGCAATATATCATAATAATGATGATTCTACAAGTTAGCATGGGTCAAAGTTTCAGACAAAAACATGGGAAGTCATTTCGTTATTGTTTCTAGTGGTTGGCATATGCCACTTTTCAGACAAAAGCATGTGAAGCCATTGATTGCTTCTGCAAGATATCTTACCATTATTTTTTTATTTTTGGACTGAAGTAGAATAATGATGATTCTACAAGTTGGCATGGGTCAAAGTTTCAGACAAAAGCATGGGAAGTCATTTCGTTACTGTTTCTAGTGGTTGGCATGGGCCACTTTTCAGACAAAAGCATGTGAAGCCATTGATTGCTTCTGCAAGATATCTTACCATTGATTGCTTCTGCAAGCCATTGATAGCATTTTACATATCTATATAAATGAGGATAAACAAGGATCTATTCACTCATCAAATTCATTCAAAATCTTCAATCTCTAAAAATGTCTAATTCATCTTCAAACTCCTCAAACTCAAACCCTCTCCTTTCTAGTGATAGCTCTGAAGATGGTGAGTACCAAAGACTTTTACAAGAAGCTATCCAAGCCACTAATGAAGTTCAAGAAAGTGCTCTACAACGCAAATACAAAGCACAAGCAGAAAGTTCACGTAGGGGATCTCGTCGAAAATTCAGAGATAGAGGAAGAGAACAAGGCTTTGATCAACTTTACAAAGATTATTTCTCCGACGAGCCAACTTATCCAAATCATATCTTCCGACGTAGGTTCAGAATGTGCAAGGAACTTTTCTTGCGTATTGTGAACAGACTGGAGAATGGTATGGAGTTCTTTCAACAAAGGCCAAATGCAGTGGGTAGGCTTGGCATATCTTCATTAAAAAAATGTACTAGTGCCATTAAAATGTTGGATTATGGAACTGCTGCTGATGCTTGTGATGAGTATCTTCGTCTTTCTGAAGAAACCGCAAGGAAAAGCTTCGAGCATTTTGTCCAGAGAATCATTACCTTCTTTGGTGATGAGTATCTTAGGCGTCCGACCGCAGCAGACACACAACGCCTACTAAGCGTGGGGGAGTCTCGTGGATTTCCTAGGATGTTGGGTAGCATCGATTGTATGCATTGGAGGTGAAAAAATTGTCCAACTGCGTGGAAAGGTCAATATGCCTGTGGACATGGCCATCCAACAATCATTTTGGAGGCTATTGTATCATACGACCTGTGGTTTTGGCATGCATTTTTTGGGGTACCAGATACGTGTAATGATATTAATGTTCTTGATCAATCTCCTGTTTTTGATGACGTTTTGGAAGGTAGAGCTCCAAACGTAAATTTCACAGTTAATGGACATGAATACAACATGGGATATTATCTCATGGGTGGAATCTATCCGCCATGGGCGACATTTGTTTTTTGAAGGAATCGTCATTTTCTATCAGCAATACGACTTCCTCAAGGCCCTAAAGCCAAGTTGTTTGCCCAACATCAAGAAGTTGTTCGCAAAGATGTGGAACAGGCATTTGGAGTGTTGTAATCTCGATTTGCAATAATCCGTAACCCGGCACTCTCTTTGGATTTTGTGAAGATTGGAAAGATAATGAGGGCTTGCATCACTCTACATAATATGATCGTAGACGATGAACGAGATTCTTATAGTCATCATGGATATGAAATCCAAGAGTTTGGCAAAGGAGTAAGTGGAGAGCCTACATCGATGAATAATCCGGATTGGACATACTCCACCAATAGACCGGCGAGTATGAGCAACTTCCTGAACAACACGAGGGCTCAACTTCGGAATTCAAATGCACACCGCCAACTTAAGGAAGATTTGAAGGAACACATTTGGCAACGATTTGGAGAAGATTAAAGTCTTTCTCGTGTTTTGTGTTTTTAAAAATTGAGCTATGCATTGTCTAATGCTGTTTTTCGTTAAATTTGGTAATTTGCTTGAGTTTAAGTTGTTTCATTGTAATATTTTTTTCTTCAATTTATGTATCAATCGTTGTTGTTTGTAATATATATGTTTGTCGTTAATTTCCTCCAAGCCTTAATATTTGTTTTATTAATTTTCAATCCATACTATAATTAAACACTTGAATTAAAATATATTTCAAAATTTTCAAAATAAAATAAATACTTTTATAATGCAATATAAAGGGTATATTAGTAATTTAGTAAAAAGATTATTTTGATAATTTAATATAATGGCATAATTGTAAATATAAATTGAAACCAAAAGCCCCCCATTAAACAACCCCTTTTGGGTTGAGCCTTAAATGGAGGCTTAAACTCAAAAAAACCCCATTTAAGCCCCTCTTTAAGCCTCCCATAAGGGGTGCTCTTAGAATCATAGTCTCCAAAAATCATCACACGACCTTAATACACCTTAAGCTTGAGAACACACCTTTTCTTTCAATTTTTTCTCTCTCTTTAAGAATGACTCCCAAAGTTCATATCTTATCTCCTTATAACCTAACTTAGTACCCCTGATTGTCATATCGTCTTACTCCTTCTATATACATCCCATCCATTTCATGATTTACCTTAATTAAATTTGGCCCTTATGCCATCTCTTAGCCCAAAAATCTTTCCATTAATCAGACTCTTACCTAAGACCCTTAGAATCCTAAATTTTCCTCAATTAATCACACGACGTCTTATTCATGTTTTCCTCAAACATGATTTTAATAATCCGTTTCACATGATTATAATCAATCACCATTATTTATCCAACACGTGTCATAAGGTCACTTTAATTGTAATACCCCTCATCTTTAGTAAGGGTATTTGGGTAATTTTCCCAACCCTCGTTCTGTAATCGTGTCGCTTTCAGAGAAGTTCGGATTTTCTGTAACGTGTTCGATCTCTGTATTTTTCACTGAGTGGTATAAAATACATTCGTCGTATTTTTTGGGGCTTAGAATATTTGTTTGGGTACATATATATCTAATCCGGGGTTCAAAACTCATGCCAAACCTTTTCCCGGGCAAACAGACGCGGAAATGGCTTTTCCGCGACCGCGGCAGAAATTCCGCGATCGTGGAAAAATGGGTTTCAGAAGGGCTGGGCACAAGAATTTTCCGCGACCGCGGATAAAGTTCCACGACCGCAGAAAACTCCAACACGCCAATGTCGCGTCGCCTGCACCTCGTCATTCGCGCCACCATTGATCGTCTGACTCGCCGTTGATCTGGACTGGGAGAGATCCTTCCTTGGGCTATAAATAGAGTCGATTTGGGAGGGTTTAAGGGCACCCAAATCTGATATCCCTCTCTCTCTCGTTCGTTTTCTTGCATGCCGGAGTTCCAAGCCTCGCCGGAATCTTTGAATCGTTGCCGGAGCCTTCGCCAAGGGTTGTAGTAGCCCCGGAGTAGTGCATTGGAGGCGCAAGGTGGCCAGGAGTCGAAGCCACCGCGAATCGAACCCCAATGAGTCATCGTCGGTGAGTTCCTCGTCATTTTGGGTCGTCGGAGTTCATGTCCGCGACCACGGACATGAACTGCCGTGACCGCGGCAGTGACAAGGTCGGCCGCGTCCGCGGCCGCTGTCAAGACACTCGCGGTGGCCTTGTCCTCGACGGCCGCGACCGCGGAATCCCAGCCGCGACCGCGGATTGCTCTGGCAATCGCGATCGTGGCCTTGGGCATGCCGGTCTCGGTCGGGACCTTTGTTCTTTCGATTTCGTTCGTTCCTTCTCAGATTCGTATCATTTTATTGTCGAATATAACCTAGGGTTTCGTTATGGGTCGTCGTCGTAGGAATCTGTAATCCATCTTCCGTTCCTATTCCGGACCCAGAAACCCATCGTCGCTCTATCGTTCGTCTAGACTAAGGCAAGTGACGGTTCGCTGCCTTTAAGTTGGAGGTGACTCTGGAAGAGTCGGCTAAGAAGCGCAATCGCCAGAGACCGGCACAGAGCTAGCCTCAGGCAAGTGGGTTCAAGCGACCCGCGCCACCGTCAAACTTTGCCAAATCTGGCCGGGCGAGAACAGAGATGACTCATGGAGGGTCTACGCAACGTTCGGGCCAGGGCAAGAATCCGATCCAATGCTACAACTGTGGTACACCCAGGCACAAGAGCAATGAGTGTCCGAAGGAGAGGAAGACATGTTTTGGCTGCAGGAAGGAGGGACACTTGTAGACATTTTGTCCGCAGAGGAGGCAGAAGGGAGCTGAGTCACAGCAAGGGTCTGTTAGTCATAACAACCGACCCAAGTTCAGACTAGTGGAAGCTCCTAGTCCTTCGACACAGACAACTGTGCAGAACAAGGGGAAAGCCCCACGTGCTTCAGGAGGTCAAGGTCAGCGACTCTACGAGATGCGTGAGGCTGATGGACCAAATGCTCCTAATGCTCAAGGTACTCTATACCTCCATTCTACTTCTGTGTGTATACTTTTTGATTCGGGTGCTATCCATTCTTTCATCTCGGAAAATTGCATAAGTAAGCTAGGCTTAGTATGCAATGAGGCTTGTGAGCCTTTCGTTGTGAATCTTCCCAATGGTGAACATTTGGTTGGAACCAAGCGTCTGTCAGAATTTCCGATTACCATTCAGGGTAGGAAGTTCAAAGCAGATTTGATCTGTATAACCATGGCTCCATACGACATTATTCGCGGTATGGACTGGTTGACGCATCATGGGGCGGTGATCGATTTTAGTTCAAGGACGGTGAAAGTGTCATCTGGGGGCCAGTTCATATGCAAATTCAAGGGTCATAACGACGCTGACAACGGCAAGCTCATCAATGCGATGGCTGCGTGTAAGCTACTTCGATAAGATTGTGTCGGGTACCTGTGCTATTTGGACAAACCCAAGAAAGATGAGCCTTCAGTTCTTGATATTCCGGTCATTCACGAATTTCCGGATGTCTTTCCGGAAGAGATTCCCGGTTTACCCCCGAGTTGTGACATGGAGTTTACCATCGATCTCGAGCCTGCTACCGCGTCGATCTCCAAGGCACCATATCGGATGGCTCCAGCAGAGATGCAAGAGTTGAAGAAGCAACTCCAGGACCTTCTTGAGAAAGGATATATAAGGCCGAGTGCATCACCTTGGGGCACTCCGGTTTTGTTCGTCAAGAAGAAGGATGGATCGTTCCGACTTTGTATCAATTATCGGGAGTTGAATAAAGTCACGATCAAGAACACGTATCCGTTGCCAAGAATTGATGATCTCTTGGATCAATTGCAAGGAGCAAAAGTCTTTTCCAAGATCGATCTGAGATCTGGTTACCATCAGCTCAGGATTCGTGAGGAAGACATTCCGAGGACTGCGTTCCGGATGAGGTATGGCCACTATGAGTTCATAGTCATGCCATTTAGCCTTATCAATGCTCCGGCGGTCTTCATGGATCTGATGCATCGATGTTTCCACCAATACCTGGATAAGTTCATGGTGGTCTTCATCGACGATATTTTGATCTATTCCCCGAGTGAGGAGGCTCACGAGGAACATCTTCAGATCACCTTGTCAGTCCTTAGACAGAATCAGCTATACGCAAAGTTGTCTAAGTGTGACTTCTGGATCAAAGAAGTGGCTTTCTTAGGCCATGTGATCAATGAGAATGGGGTTATGGTTGATCCCCAGAAGATTGAAGCGGTAGCCGACTGGAAGCGGCCTCAGAATGTGAAGGAGGTGCGCAGTTTCTTAGGACTTGCTGGATATTATAGACGGTTCGTAGAGGGATTTTCCAAGATCGCTCTACCTATGACCGGTTTGCTCCGCAAGGTCCACAAGAAGTTTGTCTGGGATGACAAGTGCGAGGCCAGTTTACAGAAACTGAAGAAGTGTCTGACCTCCGCACCAGTGTTAGCGCTACCAGAAGGGAATGATGGTTATATGGTCTATAGTGATACTTCAAAGAATGGGTTAGGGTGCGTACTAATGCAGAAAGGAAAAGTTATTGCGTACGCATCTCGACAATTGAAAACCTATGAGGCAAACTATCCGACACATGATCTGGAGTTAGCAGCTGTTGTATTTGCGTTGAAGATTTGGAGGCACTATCTCTATGGTGTGAGGTGCCAAGTCTTTACCGATCACAAGAGTCTCAAGTACGTGTTCACTCAGAAGGAGTTGAATATGAGACAACGTCGCTGGTTGGAGCTACTCAAAGACTACGACATCGAGTTGCTGTATCATCCGGGCTTGGCTAATGTAGTAGCCGATGCATTGAGCCGGAAGACATCGCACGAGACTGTAGTGACTCTACTCACTGCTCAGACCAAGCTGAACCAAGGGTTGTGCGAGATTGAAGTCTTGTACAATCAACGTCGAGGATACCTGAGTATGCTTGAGATTCAAGCTACGCTACTTGATCAAATCAGGGAGAAGCAAATTGACGACGTGGTCTTGGTAAAGCTAAGCAGTGAAGTGATGGACGGGAAAGCTCCCAGATTCGTAATTCAGGAGGATGGATCACTCTGGTTTCAGGACCGGATTTGTGTGCCTGACGTTGATGGTCTTCGCCAGTTGGTGATGAAGGAGGCCCATTCGTCAGCTTATTCTGTACATCCAGGCTCTAGCAAGATGTACAAGGACCTCAGAAAGAAATTCTGGTGGCCCAACATGAAGTGGGATGTAGCGGAATTTGTGACAAAATGCTTGACTTGTCAGAAAGTCAAGATAGAACACTGTAGAGCAAGTGGTGAATTGCTACCTCTTCCAGTGCCAGAGTGGAAATGGGAGGATATCGCTATGGATTTCATCACAGGGTTGCCAAAGACTCAAAGTCAAAAGGATGCGATATGGGTAATCATTGACAGGCTCACGAAGAGTGCTCACTTTGTGGCTATCAAGTCAACACGGGGAACCCAGAAGCTATCAGAAGTGTTCCTACACGAGATTGTCCGTTTGCATGGTACACCAAAGACCATTGTATCGGATCGTGATGGTCGATTCATGTCGAGATTCTAGAAGGAACTCCACAAGGCCATGGGAACCGAGTTGAGGTTCAGTATCGCGTTTCATCCTCAGACGGATGGACAGTCTGAGAGGACCATCCAGACATTGGAAGATATGCTGAGAGCTTGTGTACTCGATCGTCCGACTAGCTGGGAGAACAGCCTATGTCTGATTGAGTTCACATACAACAACAGTTGGCATGCTACCATTAAGATGGCTCCATTCGAGGCTTTGTACGGTAGAAGGTGCAGATCTCCGATTTGTTGGGATGAAAATGCCGACAAGGTTCTGCTCGGACCGGAGTTAGTCGAAAGGACTGCCTCAGACATTGCGTTGATCCGACAGAGGATGTTGACAACTCAGAGTCGACAGAAGTCCTACGCAGATCTGAAGTGCAGGAATGTCGAATTCGAGGTTGGTGACAAGGTGTTTGTCAGGGTGTCGTCATCCAAAGGAGTGTTCAGGTTCGGCAAGCGTGGGAAGCTCAACCCTCGCTATGTGGGACCGTTTGAGATCCTTGACAGGGTAGGGTCTCTAGCGTATCGTTTGGCATTGCCGCCATCGGCACATCCGATGCATAACGTGTTCCACGTGTCCTTGTTGAGAAAGTACGTGCCAGATGCGTCTCATGTGCTGAGTTTTGAAGACATCGAGATTCAGGAAAATGGTACCTACGAAGAGATACCTGTGCGTATTCTCGAGCGTCGCGAGAAGCAATTGCGGAACAAGGTAGTACCATTAGTACAGATTCTTTGGTCCAAGGCTGGATCTGAAGAGGTTACTTGGGAAACCTGGGAGACTGAGGAGGATATGCTTAGCCGTTTTCCTGAGCTGTTTTCGGCCTAGTTTCGGGGTCGTAACCTTTTTAAGGGGGTAGTGATGTAACGCCTCGCTTTTTTTGGTTTTCGGCCAAGTTTCGGGGTCAAAACTTCTTTTTAGGGGGAAGTGATGTAATACCCCTCATCTTTAGTAAGGGTATTTGGGTAATTTTTCCAACCCTCGTTCTGTAATCATGTCGCTTTCAGAGAAGTTCGGATTTTCTGTAACGTGTTCGATCTCTGTATTTTTCCCTGAGTGGTATAAAATACATTCGTCGTATTTTTCGGGGCTTAGAATATTTGTTTGGGATTTTCTGTATTTTTCCCAACCCATGCCAAACCTTTTCCCGGGCAAACAGACGCGGAAATGGCTTTTTCGCGACCACGGCAGAAATTCCGCGATCGCGGAAATATGGGTTTCATAAGGGCTGGGCACAAGAATTTTCCGAGACCGCGGAAAACTCCAACACGCCAACGTCGCGTTGCCTGCACCTCACCGTTTGCGCCACCGTTGATCGTCTGACTCGCCGTTGATCTGGGCTGGGAGAGATCCTTCCTTGGGCTATAAATAGAGTCGATTTGGGAGGGTTTAAGGGCACCCAAATCTGATATCCCTCTCTCTCTCGTTCGTTTTCTTGCTCGCCGGAGTTCCAAGCCTCGCCGGAATCTTCGAATCGTCGCCGGAGCCTTCGCCAAGGGTTATAGCAGCCCCGGAGTAGTGCATTGGAGGCGCAAGGTGGCCAAGAGTCGAAGCCACCACAAATCGAACCCCAAGGAGTCGTCGTCGGTGAGTTCCTTGTCATTTTGGGTTGCCGGAGTTCATGTCCGCGACCGCGGACATGAACTGCCGCGACCGCAGTAGTGACAAGGTCGGCCGCGTCCGCGGCTGCTGTCATGACACTCGCGGTGGCCTTGTCCTCGACGGCCGTGACCGCGGATTGCTCTGGCAATCGCGATCGTGGCCTTGGGCATGCCGGTCTCGGTCGGGACCTTTGTTCTTTCGATTTCATTCGTTCCTTCTTAGATTCGTATCATTTTATTGTCGAATATAACCTAGGGTTTCGTTATGGGTCGTCGTCGTAGGAATCTGTAATCCGTCTTCCGTTCACGTTCCGGACCCAGAAACCCGTCGTCGCTCTATCGTCCGTCTAGACTAAGGCAAGTGGCGGTTCGCTCTTGCTTATCATTCCATGTTTCCATTAATTATCAATTGTTTAATTGTTAATTAAATTGGGATGAACTATTGTTTTCGTTTGGGAACAGATTTTATAAATGATACGATTAAAACATGATATTATTATAGGTTGTATATATTGCTAGAAACAATGCTATTATATTTGTTATTACCATGGTATTGGTGTGGATTTTATGTGTGAACTTATACATTATAGTTAGAACGAGTATTCGTAGGAACGCTATGTACCTTGCGAGGTCTAGTCGTTTCTTTATAACTGGTATTAGGAGGATTTTTCCCTGATACTCTCTCTGGTCATGACTATCCCCTATCCGAGTATAGGGGAGGTGCATACAATTGGTGCCAAACAATCGGAATTTATTCCCAAGATATCTCTCGTATCGAGATGATATATGATAAAAGCTTATAACGTAAATATATGTTTTGGAATTAAACAAGATAAGTGCGATTATGCACATAATTAATATACCATCGGACGAGGAGTATAACGTGGAAACCGCTCAGACTTCGATTAGAGTAAGTCCTCCTTCCAAATCTAAATTCGCATTACGCGGTGAGGTTGGTCGTGGACCCAAATGGTCAAGTCTTTTTAAACGCTTGTGTGAAATTATAATGTTCCCGAACACTTGTCATACTTTCCGATAAGACTCGATCTTTTGGAGTCTTCTCTTCATACGTTTCCTTAAGACCCGATCTTTAGGAGTCTTCTCTTGATCTTTCTGTTTTGTATATTCCTGTAGAAGTATTGACGTTTAATATCGTCATCGGCTTTCATTCGAGAAGCGATGGGTCTAGCCTAATACGACTACTTAGAACCTTTCTGTTTTACCCTTGCATAGTCTTTCATTAGACTAACCAACCGGTTATTTTCCCTTGCATGGTTGGCTGGTGTCATCCGTCTCATACGGCACATCAGATAAACTTCCGTTTCGTGAAGGCTAGAACCGACAATGAAGGCAGATGAAGTTTTAAGAGTTTTTATCCAGGTTGAAGATCCTAGGCGGGTGATCGCTTCGATCAAGACCCTTATGTTATTTATTTAAAAGACTTCCGTTGTATTAAACATATTCTGTATTTCTGTTGTATTTGGGATTTACGGATGTAATTCCGAGACTTTGGTTTAAATAAAGATTATGATATCTCGTATTATCAGTGTGTTTTATGTTTTGAATGAATGGTTAAGCCTTGGGTGGCTTCGGATGTGAAATCTGAGGTCATTGGCGGTAATACTTTCAAGGAAATATTTGGGGGTGTTACAGATCTGGTATCAGAGCCGTTTTTTTTTTAAAACGGCTTGGGTTTCAAATCGTTTTATTAAAAACGAAGATTTTATAAACCGGATACTCGTTTGGAACTAAGAAATTTTTTTATTCGCAAATTTTGAATTTCCAAATAAAACCATACTTGACTAGAAAATGTGTTGTTTTGAAATCTCTGTCGTTCTAGTCGTGCCTTCTTTCCAGTTTGATAAAATAAGTTCGCTTCTATATTTAGAAAGGCTAAACTCTTTTCTCGTCGCCCCGTAGGTTATGGGCGCATTCATCTCTCATCGGAGGAACCCGAAGGAAGCCGATATGGGCCCGCCATCTCCAGTTAGGCTTGAGTTCCCGGTTCCCTCGCCGTGCTTTGAGGTCGGGGAGCCCAGTAGTCCACCCGAGGAGGTGAAGACCGTACTCGAGGAGTCGGTGGTGTTGGTGTCTGTTAGGGCCGAGGTTCCCGAGTTGGAGCCTGAAGCGGACCCAAGGGAAGACACAGAGGAAGAGGAGGAGCCGGCGCAGTACCTTGGAGGGTACTATGACGACGACTTCGAAATTGAGAAGGATCCTGAAGAAGACCCGGAAGAAGATCCGGAGGATGATCCTGAAGAAGATCTGGAGGAGGATACGCAGATGGAATTTATCTTCCCGAGTCCGGCGTCGCCACTTGAGCGGGAGTATTCGCCATTGTCCCCTGCCACTTGGGAGGCACTTAGTGGTGAAGGTATCACCAGGAGGAGGAGTGGGCCGCAGAATGCATCTGAGGGCTCACAGTTTATTCCTACTCCGAGGAGGCCAGTGATGAGTCCTGACTCGCGATAGGTATTTCGCCAGAGTCAGATGGCTTCCTCTGAAGCGCGTCGCCAGGTGGAGAAGGCAGTTGAGAGTGCTCGCTTGAGGGCAAGGTCATGGGAGTCAATGGGTACACCGAGGGTGGTCCCAACCCAGCAGGCCAGGCCAAGGCCCCAAATGCTGGAGGAGCGAGTGGAGGAGTGGTCGAACGCCCTAGACGACGTGGAGGAGAGGACATACGAGGCTGAGCTCGGTCTCTCCCGAATGCTTGTGGACGTCCGTGAACTCCAAGAGTATATCCGCCAAGCAAGATTGATACTTGACCCTTTGTACGAGGTGAACAGGGTAGACTTCCAACCAGGATTTCTGGAGGAGTTTTGCTATCCACCGGGATCTGATGGGGTTGGACCAAGTGTTCCCGCGCCTAGAGAAAGGCTGAGGGCACCAAGGCCGAGGGATGAGCCGTGTGCTCCAGGGCCGAGTAGGTCAAGAAGTCCGACACCAGACCCCAATGATAGACCCCATGCGAAGAAGCAGTGCATGAGAGTTCCCGATTATAAGAAGCTTTTCAGGGCACCATGATGGGGGCCAACGTTAAGTCTAGCAGTCTTCTTTTCTAGTATTCCGGTTGTTTCGTTTTGATAGCATTGTATTCTCCAAGCAATTTTGCCTTGTCGCTTGGAAGAATTTCCGATGTAGACCTATCAAACTCAGTTTCAGTTCATCAATGAAAGTTTACCAAGTTTGGTCTATTCTAAGTCGATTTTATACGTTGTGCATATTGAAATGATATTAATGTTATAAAATACTTGGAATTCGATCGGTAAACAGATTGTGAACACAAGGAACACCATTCGTGCTGGTGCTGGGCCAAGCAACGACCCCAGACCGAACTTGAGGAATGCCGCGAACCCATTGGATGAGACATATGTCACTTTTTCACCAAGTCCAGTTAATACTTTCAAGGACATAGAGCACTACTCTATGTCATTGGATGAGACTGGCGGTAATACTTTCAAGGAAATATTTAGAGGTATTACATTAATAGACATAAGTCACTTTTTCACCAAGTCCAGTTAAAAACACACTTACATTATCTCATACTATTAATCCACCCAAGTCACAACAAACTTTTACCGATTGAGTTTGTGATTCACCCATAAATCCTTAAACACTTAATCGTCCTCATACAATTTATTATCCCAAATCAAGCAACCTTTTGCTTTACTGATATTTACTATTTACCCAAGACATAACTGTCTTAATACTCCTCATATCATTATATAATTTCCTTAAGAAAGCCTCATAACGAAACCTCAGATAGGTCTTCCAAAATAATACTTATGATTTCACACACTTAGCTTTTCCAAAAGCTTTAACCACTAGTCCTACAATGAGCACACTCACTTATAAACCCCACAAAAGTTTATTTAAGATCGTATTAGAGTACGATCATTTTAGAGAAAACGAACTCCTTATGAAATATCTCTCTTATACATTTATTCACTAAAATATATAATTTACCCCATCTAATGCTCAGAGTATGCACATGAGGAATAACCTCAAACTCCATAGAGCACTACTACACACACCAAATTCTTATAGCAAGGGATCCTTACAACCTTAACCTCTCGAGGCAATGCTCATGAATTCGAGCAAAGGGAACAAATAATGTCAATGCCTAACTTGACATTATTTCAAGAACATAGAGGGGTTCTTGCGAATAGTTTCGACCCTGAAACTAACGCTAACAAGGTAAGGAACAATCACACATGTCCCAACCCAACACTATCCTTTATGAGTCCAGACAGTCTTTATCAACACATGACATGTACTACTTTTGGCACTCAAGGATTCTCGTATGAACGAACAACTTGCAATAGTAACGAATTTAGTAATTTCCGGAACAAGGAAACACTTCTTTATTATTCGAAACATTACGTTAAAACAATTGACAAAATGTCGAACCAACATATTACTAAACTATGGAGACTATCGACACAAGTCATCTCTCCTTATTCTTAAAAAGCTATACAAAATACCACTACTCGTACACGGTTTCATTCTCATCGGGGTGATGTATCACAAAGAGTCGTTGCCCTTGACCAAAAGATTCCATAGGCGCCTTGCCTTTATTACGAGCAACAGATTGCTCAGGAGCGGACACTTCCGGATTTGGGTTCTGCCTACTGCCAACATTTGAGGCCTAATGATTGTGTTGGCCCTTGACCCATGTGCCTACAATATGTTTTCATGTGGCCTTCCTTCCCACAATTATAACATACTCACTTCTCCTTTTGGCAATTAAAACTTTTATGCCCAGCTTCACCACAATTGTGGCATTGAATCACACCGCTACTCCAACCTGAACCTTTGGCAGAGTCAGACTGAGTCGTCTCGGTCTTAGCATGACCAGACTTCTCAAACTTGGTGGGCGATGTCGGCCGTTTGAAGGTATTAGCCTTCCGATCTTGTTGCCCACCCTTCACCTTATTATGTTCCTCCCGCTTTCGGGCGGATTCCTCCAGCGTGACCTCTATTCTGTAGGCCACATCAACATATTGCTCCAAAGTAGAGCAACTGTGATGCACCATCAGAGGTTTGATTTCTGGATTCATCCATCCATGGAAGTACCAGATCTTTTGTTCTTCAGTATGCACTTCAGAACCAACGTAATGCAGCAAGTGATTAAACTTTGCCGCCAGCTCAGACACTTTCAGTCCCTCAGTCTCTGGGTAGAGGAACTCCTTCAACTTCTCTTCCCTCATAGCACGAGAGAAGAACTGATCAATGAGCTTGGCCTTGAACATTGCCCAGCTCAGATTTGGGTGGTCGTCCAAACTAGTTCCTTATGGAAAAACCAATAGGCAATCTTGACTGGTTCCCCTCGGTGCAGACCATGTGCACCTGTTCAGCCTCGGTGCAGACCATATTCCGAAATAGTCGCTCCATATGGAAAAACCAATAGGCATCCTTGACTGGTTCCCCGGTCCCATCGTAGCTATCCGGGCACATCGAATTGATTGTCTTCAATGCCTGGTTGTAATTCCCGTCATTTCTCTTGGGAACCACCGGATGTGCAAGACCTACACGTCCCTCTACATTAGTTGCAACTTGATTAGTGGGAGCCGCTTGAGCTTGCGGTATCCCCTAGGCCGTCAGTACTTCGACCACCTGCCTCACTATCTGCCAAATGACTATCGCATCCAACACGATCGGGGCATGAGGTGGAACTTCCCTCGCAGCTTAGGGGTCCACTTGTCCCTGATGAACATCTTGCCGCAGGGTCGAGTCATTATTACGCGAGCCAGATCTCGCGTCATCCCCTTGCTGAGTAGCACTCCTCAACTGAACTCGGGAATCGTTGTTAGGACCTTTATTAGCTGCTTGGTTGGTGGATCGAGTGTTCACCATCTGCTAATGAATCATAACATCAGTTTAGAACTTTTCCAACTTGTACATGATACTTTAATCAATTACGTTATGATACGAATTATAAGGGTCCAAACCAATAACTTATATTAGTTTGACTGACCCTCCACCATTACCCTTAAAACGATCTTCTTATATTACTTGAGAATGAATCAATTAGGAAGAATGTCAACCTTTAAATGACATTAAACCTAAGAAACGACGATATCCTTAAGAATGGATTTAAGGAATAAGTAATAACTCGAAGCTTGCAGGAGTTTGAAAAATCATTTAAACCCTATGCTTTCAAACTTTATACTTTATACTTTTAAACCTTATATATTTAACTTAAAATAATTATTTATGAAGTTAGTTTCTTCAACTAATGACATTGTTATCACTTAAAAACCCTTACCAAGACCAAAACTTACACTTTTAAAGTTATAGTATGAAGTAAATGTTAAACGTTTATAACACACCATATATAAGGCAACTATAAAATAACTATTAAATTCCTAATAGTTAAACCATTATTTTTAAATTAAACTTTAAGAAATTATTGAACTTTAAGTTTGATACTAACATTTAGACTTTCGAAATTCCTTTTTAAAAGGAGATAGTTTGAAAATAGTTTCGAAATTAATTTTTGAAAATTCTCAAACCTAACAATAGGCCAAGAATTTTAAAATCATTGCTCTGATACCATAATTAAAACACCCCCGACTTATGTCGGTAGTGCCACATGCCAGTGACCTTAGACGTTAATGTCCAAAGTCACCCTAGACTTTAATCGAACAATTAAGCTTAAATGGATACATATATATTAAACAACGAAAGAATAATCAGCGGAAGACATTTTTAAATGAACAAACTCAACCTTTTATTAAGAGTCCTCTCGTAAAAATGAGAAGGATGGTTTTATAACAAAGTATAGTGACAGCGGAAGACTTTTAAATTACAGCGGAAGACCCTTTTAAGATAGTCCTAATTACATGACTATGTATTACATTTATTTCAAATTAAACATACATGCCTTGGAAATATTACTTCTTAAAATGCAACTGCAAGTCTTCACTTCGATTGGTTACTTCAATTGTCGGGGACCAACCTCTGATGTGCTGTATAGGATGGATGACACCAGCCAACCATGCAAGGAATAAAATCCGATTGGTTAGTCTAATGAAAGACTATGCAAGGGTACAAGCAGAATGGTTCTAGTGATCGTAACCGTTTACTATCATTGTCCCTCGAATAATAACCGAAGGAACGATACATAACCCAGAACTTTCACGAAATGATAGAAGAAGACATGCATCGAAAAGAAGACTCCAACGGAATTGAGTCTTAAGGGCAACATATGAAAAGAAGACTTCAAAGGAATTGAGTCATATAGGAAACGTATGAAAAGAAGACTCCAACGGAATTGAGTCTTATAGGAAACGTATGAAATTGTTTGGGAACGTTAAGTTTTCACACAAGTTTAAAACACGACCTTGATTATTTGGGTCCACGACCAACCTCACCGCGCAATGCGAATCCAGATTGGAAAAAAGGCTTACTCTAACAAGAGTCTGAGTGGTTTCCACGTTGTATTCCTCGCCCGAGGGTATATTAATTATGTGCGTAAAAGCACTTATCTTATTTACTTCCAAAACGTACATTCACGTTGAAGCTTTTAATCCACAACAATCTCGCAATGAGATATTGATACGCTCTACTTTGTAGTGCGTAACTAGGAGTTGTTACTAGTATTTGGGGTGCCATTTATGTGTGTTTAGGACACAATATAGGAGAATGGAGTTTTGGAGAAGAAGTGTTGATTTGGTGGTTTTGAGTGCTTAAATGAAGACTTAAGGAGATGAAGGCGAAGCCACAATGAGAAGACCGCAAGCGAGAAGTTGAAGATCGCAACAGAAGCAAAACCACAGGCGCGGAAGGACGAGCTGCGGTCGCGGAACGAGGCGAGAGCGAGACGTTTGACAAAGGCATTTCCGTGGGCGCGGAAGACATGCCGCGGTCGCGGATCCACACCGGAAGCATACGAAGACAACGAGACCAATCCGCAGCCGCGGAATTACTTCCGTGGTCGCGATTACTGTTCATACGCGGAGCGAAGAGCGCGTTCGGGATTTCGTCCGAGACTTGTTTTTATTTTATTTATTTTCTTTTATTTCGTTTAATTTCCTTTTAGAAAGATTTTATTTCTTATTTTAGGAATTAGGTTTTGCTAGGTTTATACCTTTCTTAGTTAGCAACCTTTTCATTATTCGATTCATTCATAACTTTATCGTTCAGTTTTCCCCTTTGAGTTTTATGCTTTGAAGAATATGAAGAACTAAGCAACCATTGCTTAGTCCGACGATTCAAGCCTTCGTTTGTATTTGGTTGTGAGATTATAACTCTATTTTCTTTCCTTTGATTATATCGATTCTCTTTGTGCTTCATCCCATTGATTCTTGCTGTTTTGACTAGTCTGATCATCTAGTTGATATTAGTGATTATCTATTGCTAGGGTTGAGATATTTCTAGTAGAAATCCCTTATCTTGTGTAGCAACCACGATTTACAGGAACTAGTTGTGAATGTTTATTGTGAAGAGAATTGATTACATGTCGAGTACTGACTAGTTGTAAGTATTGCATGTATCTTGGTTAATTCATATGCTTACTGCTGCCGTTTGATTGAATCTTGATAGTTTCTTTATTGTTTAATGGTAAGTATTTTCATGGCTAGTTGACCTGTCTATATACATAAGATCGGGACAAGAATATTCATTGGTAGGAATTGGAGATAATATAGGATCAACCAATTAAACTGAAGTGTGGATATTTGTCTGGCTAAGTTACTTATCATCCATTGATTACATCTTTTGCTTTAATTTACTTTGTTACTTGATACAAACCAAAACCCCCCTTTTTGTGACTATTGGCATACAACATTTGCACTTAGGAAGATTGCTTACCTCCCTGTAGGATCGATCCTTATTTATCCTACTACATTAGTTAGGTTTTTGAGGTTTACTTTGATAGGCATCACGACTTTAGCCTCATCAAATTTGGCACCGTTGCCGGGGAGGCAAAGTTTCAATTTTTCTTTGTGTTTGTTTGTGTGCCAACTATTGTGTGGACCTATCT
Source organism: Rheum nobile (assembly GCA_027886185.1). Lineage (NCBI taxonomy): Eukaryota > Viridiplantae > Streptophyta > Magnoliopsida > Caryophyllales > Polygonaceae > Rheum > Rheum nobile. The sequence continues at coordinate 11,024 of WOAB01000731.1, read as the reverse complement.
TATGATCCACACCCGTGCTACTGACTCTCCTACTTTAGATCTTGATCCAGAAATCGAGCGAACACTTTCCAGGAACCGTAGAACAACCCGCACGCAACTCGAGATGGCTGAACAACAGACTTTGAGGCAGTTGACTGCACCGAATCTAGAGCAGCAGCCGCTTGCTGTGCAGTTTCTAGAGTTGGCGGATGGCGTGAACTTTGAGCTTAAATCTGAGTTGATTCACTTACTACCCACTTCCATGCACAGGCGGAACCAGGGAGGGGCCAGGGGGAGCCTGTGCCCCCTCTTTTCCTCTAGTCCAATATACATTTTTATTAGTGTAAATAGTAGACACAAATAAAACATAGTCCAGTTGGTTGCTTAGTATACTCCATGTTGTTGTCCAATGAACTTGTGTTCGATCCTTGCAAAGCCCATTTCTCTCTTCTTTTTTTTACAATGTTGTTCATAATTAATTTTGTTTTATATTGATTTTTTTTGTTGCCTAATTAAGTTGGTTAGACATAGATATATAATTGACTAGGATATATTTTCATATCTAACTAGTTTTTATTTTACTACAATTATTTTATTTATAAAAAATAGATTGGTTATCTATTATTAAAGGTAATATTTATTTAAGGAAAAGCAATCAAAAGACTGTTAGGATAAGAAATTCAAAATAAATAAACTGTATGTGATATGAATATTATATAATTTGAAAAGTATCAAATGACATATGTCTTAACTCTTAACTCTAGCATATGTATAAAAAATAGCATTAGTATGTTATGATATTAATTATTATGAGAATAATTATATATATTATAAAAAGAATAAATTTTGAATGTGTATATATGAAATGGTTTCAGTATGTTATAATTTAGACTGGATATAAAATTAATTATATAATTTAAATTCATTAGTTAATAATAATAATAATAATATTTTGTTATTTGTCCGTACTTGATCAGTCCGTTGCTAAAACTAATGTGCCCCCTCTTTCAAACTTTTCTGATTCCGCCACTGCTTCCATGGGATGAGTGGAGAAGACCCCAACAAGCATCTCTCTGAATTTCACGCTGTCTGCAGCAGCATGAAGCCCCAGAACATTACTAAGGACCAGATCAAGCTGAGGGCCTTTCCTTTCTCTCTAAAGGATTCGGCCAATGATTGGTTCTATTATTTGGCCCCAGGAAGCATAGATACATGGGCGAAAATGAAGAAAGCCTTTCTGGAGAAATACTTCCCTGCAATGAAGCTCAATAGCTTGAAGAGGAACATTAGCAACATCGAGCAACTTGCTACTGAGACGTTGTATGAGTATTATGAGAGATTCAAGAGGTTAATATCAAGTTGTCCATACCATGGTTATTCTGACCAATACCTCGTTCTATATCTATATGGTGGACTTCTTGATGATGAGCGTAAGATGGTGAACGCTGCCTGTGGCGGTAACATTCTAAACAAGACGTCGACTGCAACATTTGAGATATTCTTTGAGCTATCTGAGGGCTCAAGGAAATTTAGCAAGAGAGCGAGCGCTCAAGCAGTTAAGGCCGCAGATTCTCAACCATCTTCCTCACTACTTTCTGAGATGGTTGAGATGATGCAGAGGTTTATGATGAAGGGCAACCAGCAGCAAGTCAAGTCTTGCGGAATATGCTATGACACGATGCACCCTACTGATGCGTGTCCCATACTGCAAGAGCCCACTGTTGAAGTGAATGCCATATGAGGTTTTGCTCCAAGGCCAAGATATGACCCGTACTCCAACACCTACAATCCAGGGTGGAAAGATCACCCTAATTTGAGATACGGGAACCAGCAGAACCCTCCACAGGGCCGGGATGATCAGGAGTTCCACCAGAGGCCGCCACAGTTCTTACAACAACAACAATTTCAGCGGCCTGGAGGTCAACAACAACAATTTAGAGCACAATATGACCCTAGACCTCAAGGCCAGAGCACAAGTTCGTCTATGTCTGGTGATGACATGATCAAGTCTCTCGCTCAGAGTGTATCGACGTTGGCAAACACTATGGTCCAACAAAATCAAGAGATGAAGTCTAGTATTCAGAACTTGGAGAAGCAAGTGGGGCAGATTTCTCTAGCAGTGAGCAAACTGGAGGCCCGGGATTCGGGGAAACTACCATCTCAAATGGTAGCAAACCCGAGGGAGAATGTGTGTGCGATGACGCTAAGGAGTGGAACGCAAATGAAGGAAGTGACGGAAGCTGCAGAGGAGAATCCGCGACCGCGGAACATTTTCCGCAACCGCGGTTTGCTTACTGACGAGCATATTGTAGGGCAACAGAATGAAATCCGCGACCGCGGAATGCAGAGCTGCGACCGCAGAAACGTCCCTGAAGGCGGAACAATTTCCGAAGATTTTCCGTGACCGCGGGCCGACTTCCGCGACCGCAAAATTCCCCCAGAGACGACAAAAGGTTTTGAAGACAATCCGCGACCGCGGATTGACAGCCGCGACCGCGGATTCGTCACTGGCGTCCCAGAATTTTTCGATGCTGAACCGCGACCGCGGGTCCCAAACCGCGACCGCGGTCTCCCTGGTGACGTCCACGACGATTATGTTCGTCCATACTTTCCTCTGCTCGGCTCGTTGAAGCCACCCGCGCCTTTCCCTGAGGCACTGAAGGATACAAGAAGGCTGGAGAACGACAAGGAAATCTTCGAGACCTTCAGCAATTGCGAGATAAATATTCTGTTGATCACGCTGGTTAAGAGCATTCCTCGCTATGCCAAATTTTTGAAGGAATTATGTAAGATCAAGAAGAAGACAAAAGAGAAAGCGAAGAAGAAAGTCCAGGTGAATGAGAATGTCTCCGCTATCGTAACACCCCCAAATATATATCCTTGAAAGGTATTACCGCCAGTGACCCCAGATTCCACATCTGAAGCCACTCAGGCTTGACCAGTTTATATAAATCATAAAACAACAATTATAATACAAAATATCATAACTTTAAAGCAAACGCTTCGGAATTTCATCCATGATTCAAAATACATAATTAAATAGATTACAGCGGAAGTCTTGAAAGTAAAAAGCATAAAGGTCTTGATCTAAATCGATCACCCGCCAAGGAATCTCAACCTGGTAAAACTTTTTCAAATTCCAACTGCCTTCGTCGTCGTTTCTAGCCTTCATCGGAACTGCAGTTTATCTGATGTGCCGTATGAGACGGATGACACCAGCCAACCATGCAAGGGAATATAATCGGTTGGTTAGTCTAATGAAAGACTATGCAAGGGAAAATCAGATAGGTTCTAAGTAGTCGTATTAGGTTAGACTCATCGTTTCTCGAATAAAAATCGATGACGATAGTCAACCACCATACTCCTACGGAAATATACGAAAATGCATGATCAAGAGAAAACTCTGAGAGAATGAGTCTTAAGGAAACATATGAAGAGAATACTCCAACGAATTGAGTCTTATCGGAAAGTATGACAAATGTATGGTACATTAATTACACACAAGCGTTTAAAACGACTTGATGTTTCGGCTCACGACCAACCTCACCGCGTAATGCGAATTCAGATTGGAAAGAGAACTTTACTCTGATCAAAGTCTAGACGAGTTTTTCTAGTTGTACTATTTACTAGCTGCACTACTCGCCAAAGGGTATATTAATTATGTGCACAACGGCACTTATCTTGTTTAATTCCAAAATGAACATTCACGTTACAAGCTTTTAAGATCTCCTCACAAGAGATATCGGATCTCCATACCAGAGATATCACGGGGAATAAATCCCAGGGAATAAATCCCAAATGGCTGCACCAGTTGTGGTCACGTACCCTGAGTAAGGGTATGGTCATGACCAGAAAAGTACTAGAGGAATAATCCTCCTAGCACCAGTTATAAAGAAACCACTAAACCTCGCAAGGTACATAGTGTTCCTACGAATACTCGTGTTAACTAAACAATTCAACACATTAATAATTCACATCAAAGCCACCGGGGCCAAACACAGATAAAATAGCGTTGTTCTAGCAATATACAACCTATCGTAATATCCGTATTTAATCATACATATATATAATAGCGTTGTTCTAGCAATATACAACCTATTATAATATCTCTTTTTAAATCACATACAGTTATCAAAACTGTTCCCACACGAAAACAACAATTCATCCCAAATTAATTAACAATTAAACAATTGATAATCAATATAAATATGGAATGATAAGCAAGAGCGAACCGCCACTTGCCTTAGATTTAGACAAAGCTCAACGAAGCTCGAGATGACGGATTTTCGGGTCCAAAACAAGGAAGAACCTGGATTATGGTTTCCTACGGATTGACCCATAACGAAACTCTAAGTTAGATTCGACAATAAATAGTACAAATCTAAAGAAAAATGAGCGAAATCGAAGGAACAAAAGTCCCAAACGAGATCACAAAGCCCAAGCCACCATCACACTCGCCCAGGCCCACCGCGGGTGCGGTGGCCTTGACCGCGGGTGCGGCGAGGCTACAGAGGCGAGACGCCGACAACGAAAACTCATCGGGGAAGACGATGGGGCTCGACTTGGGTTGGTTTCGACTTCCAAACTCCTTCTGTCACTAACCACCACCTTGAGGGCACCTCCTCCTCCTATGACAACTCCGACGACGACCTTGAAGAACTCTGGCGCCGCTTGCAACTCCGGCGACAATGGCAGTGAAAGAAAGAGAGATTTGAGGGAGAGAGAGAGAGAGGAATGGCCTCCTTCTCTTAGCCTCCTCATTTTATAGGCCATCAAGGAGCCAGAAGGAGTCCAGCTGGCCCCCTCTCCCACCGCCTCATCGGGGACAAGATCGGCAAGCAGCTCAGACGAGTTTGGCGGAGCAGAGAAGCCATCATCACGGTGCGGGTGCGGTGGGTCTCACCGCGGGGTGCGATGGCGACCAGTTCTTGACCGCGGGGTGCGGTGGGTATGATTGCGGGTGCGGTCAAGGCCAACTTTGTGCCTTTTGCCCATTTTTGACCGGGAAGCCCATTTTTGACCGAGACGAATCTTGGATATGGGTTTTAATCCCGGGTTAAATATATTCATACCCTAACAAATATTCTAAACCCCCAAAAATACGTCGAATGTATTTTATTCTACTTAGAGAATTACTACGGAGATCAAGTATTTAACAGAAAGTCCGAACTCTTCTGAAAATAATTTGACTACAATACGAGTGTTTGGAAATCTTACCAAAGTACTCTTTACTAAAATGAGGGGTATTACATCACCTCCCCCTTACAAAAAGTTTTGACCCCGAAACTTGGCCGAATAACCCAAAGAAAAGCGAGGCGTTACAACACTACCCCCTTAAAAAGGTTTTGACCCCGAAACTAGGCCGAAAACAGCTCGGGAAAACGTCTAAGCATATCCGCCTCCGTTTCCTAGGTTTCCTAAGTGACTTCTTCAGTTCCTGACTTGGACCACAAAATCCGTACCAATGGTACCACCTTGTTCCGTAACTGCTTCTCACGGCTTTCGAGAATACGCACCGGTATCTCCTCGTAGGTACCATTTGTCTGAATCTCGATGTCGTCATAACTCAGCACATGAGACTCATCTGGCACATACTTCCTCAACAAAGATACATGGAACACGTTATGCACTGGATGTGCCGATGGCAGTAATGCCAAACGATACGCTAGAGACCCCACTCTATCAAGGATCTCAAACGGTCCCACGTAGCGAGGGTTAAGCTTCCCACGCTTACCAAACCTAAACACACCTTTGGATGGCGACACTTTGACAAACACTTTGTCACCAACCTTAAACTCAACATTTCTGCGCTTCAGATCTGCATAAGACTTTTGTCGACTCTGAGTTATCAACATCCTTTGTCTTATCAAAGCAATGTCCGAGACAGTCCTTTCGACTAACTCCGGTCCAAGCAGAATCTTGTCGGCATTCTCATCCCAACAAATCGGAGATCTACACCTTTGACCGTATAGAGCCTCGAATGGAGCCATCTTAATGGTAGCATGCCAACTGTTATTGTATGTGAATTCAATCAGATTCAGGCTGTTCTCCCAGCTAGTCGGAAGATCGAGTGTACAAGCTCTTAGCATATCTTCCAAGGTCTGGATGGTCCTCTCAGACTGTCCATCTGTCTGAGGATGAAACGCAGTGCTGAACCTCAACTCGGTTCTCATGGCCTTATGTAATTCTTTCCAGAATCTTGACATGAATCGGCCATCACGATCCGATACAATGGTCTTTGGAGTACCATGCAAATGGACAATCTCATGTAAAAACACTTCTGATAACTTCTGGGTTCCCCATGTTGACTTGATAGCCACGAAGTGAGCACTCTTCGTGAGCCTGTCAATGATCACCCATATAGCATCTTTCTGGCTTTGAGTCTTTGGCAGCCCCGTGACGAAATCCATAGCAATATCTTCCCATTTCCATTCTGGTACTGGGAGAGGTAGCAATTCACCACCTGGTCTGCGATGTTCTATCTTGACCTTCTGACAAGTCAAACATTTTGCCACAAATTCTGCTACATCCCACTTCATGTTGGGCCACCAAAACTTCATCCTAAGGTCTTTGTACATCTTGCTAGAGCCTGGATGTACAGAATAAGCTGACGAATGGGCCTCCTTCATCACAAATTGGCGAAGACCATCAACGTCAGGCACACAAATCCGGTCTTGAAACCAGAGTGATCCATCTTCCTGAATCATGAAACTGAGAGCTTTCCCGTCTATCACTTCACTGCTTAGCTTCACCAAGACCACATCATCAACTTGTTTCTCTCTGATTTGATCAAGTAGCGTGGCCTGAATCTCTAACATACTCAGATATCCTCTACGCTGATCGTACAAGACTTCAATCTTACACAACCCTTGGTTCAGCTTAGCCTGAGCAGTAAGTAAAGCCACTACAGTCTTGTGCGGTGTCTTCCGGCTCAATGCATCGACTACTACATTAGCCTTGCCCGTATGATATAACAATTCGAGATCGTAGTCTTTGAGTAGCTTTAACCAGCGACGTTGTCTCATATTTAGCTCTTTCTGAGTGAATATATATTTGAGACTCTTATGATCGGTGAAGACTTGACACCTCACACCATAGAGATAGTGTCTCCAAATCTTTAGCGCAAATACTATAGCTGCTAGTTCTAGATCATGCGTCGGATAGTTTGCTTCATAGGTTTTCAATTGTCTAGATGCGTATGCAATAACCTTTCCTCTTTGCATCAACACACATCCCAAACCACTCTTCGAAGCATCACTATAGATCACATAACCATCATTCCCTTCCGGTAGCGCTAACACTGGTGTGGAGTTCAGACATTGCTTCAACTTCTGAAAACTGGCCTCGCACTTGTCATCCCAGACAAATTTCTTATGGACTTTGCGGAGCAGACCGATCATGGGTAGAGCGATCTTAGAGAATCCCTCTACGAACCATCTATAATAACCAGCGAGTCCTAGAAAACTGTGCACCTCCTTCATATTCTGAGGCCGCTTCCAATTGGCTACTGCTTCAATCTTCTGGGGATCAACCATAACCCCATTCTCATTAATCACATGGCCTAAGAAAGCCACTTCCTTGATCCAAAAATCACACTTAGACAGCTTTGCATATAACTGATTTTGTCTAATAATTGACAAAGTAATCCGAAGATGTTACTCGTGAGCCTCATCACTCGGGGAATAAATTAAAATATCGTCGATGAAGACCACTACGAACTTATCCAAGTATTGGTGGAAACATCGATGCATCAGATCCATGAAGATTGCCGGAGCATTCGTAAGTCCAAATGGCATGACTACGAACTCGTAGTGACCATATCTCGTCTGAAATGCAGTCCTCAGAATATCCTCCTCACGAATCCTGAGCTGATGGTAACCAGACCTCAGATCGACTTTGGAAAAGACCTTTGCTCCCTGCAATTGATCCAACAGATCATCAATCCTCAGCAATGGATACTTATTCTTGATGGTGACTTTATTCAACTCTCGATAGTCGATACAAAGTCGAAACAATCCATCTTTCTTCTCGACGAACAAAACTGGAGCGTCCCAAGATGATGCACTCGGTCTTATATATCATTTCTCAAGAAGATCCTCGAGTTGCTTCTTCAACTCTTGCATCTCAGGAGGAGCCATCCGGTACGGTGCCTTAGAGATCGGCGCGGTACCAGGCTCGAGATCAATGATAAATTCTACGTCACGATATGGGGGTAAACCAGGAATCTCCTCCGGAAAGACATCCGAAAATTCACGAATGACCGGAATATCAGGAATTGAAGGTTTATCTTTCTTGCGCTTGTCCAGATAGCACAGGTACCCGACACATCCTTGTCGAAGTAGCTTAAATGCAGTCATCGCATTGATAAGCATGACGTTATCAGCGTCATTCCGACCCTTAAACTTGCATACATACTGGCCCTCAGATGACACCGTCACAATCCTTGAGCTAAAATTGATTACCGCCCCATGACGCATCAGCCAATCCATACCGAGAATAATATCGTATGGAGCCATGGCTATACATATCAAATCTGCTTCGAACTTCTTACCCTGGATGGTAATCGGAAATTCTGACAGACGCTTGGTGCCCACTAAATGTTCACCATTAGGAAGATTCACAACGAAAGGTTCACAAACCTCGTTGCATACTAAGCCTAACTTACTAACACAACTTGTAACACCCCCAAATATTCCCTTGGAAAGGCATTACCGCCAGTGACCTCAGACGTTCTGTCCGATGTCACCCAAGGCTTTACCAGTTGATATAAATCATCAAACAACAATTATGATACAAAATATCATAACTTTCATTTAAACCAAAGTCTCGGAATTACAACATAATTCCAAATACATCAAAAACACAGCGGAAGTCTTTACACAAAACATATTTAACACAGCGGAAGTCTTTACACAAAACATATTTAACACAACGGAAGTCTTTTAAATAACACTAGTGGAAAAAAACCTTATAGAGGCGGGCCTTTGGACACTTATTGAGGCAAACACCGTTCTCTTCAACTAAGGGGGCTGCAACAAGTAGGGACACTTTTTGAGGCGGGCATTTTACGCCTCTAAAAGGACATTATTGAGGCGGGCCTCCTAAGCCCGCCTCAACAAGTCCCTCACTTTGGCGCCAAAATGAGGGACTTGTTGAGGCGGGCTTAGGAGGCCCGCCTCAATAAGTAAACACTTGTTGAGGCGGGCCTCTATAGGCCCGCCTCAACAAGTCGCGCGTATATACTTATAGAGGCAGGTGTATACAAGCCCACCTCAACAAGTAGACACTGACTCGGCCCAGAACTCGCCCGAGTTCTCGGCCGAGTCAGTCAGGTTCCTGATTTTATTCACAGAATAATATACAATAAACAACAGATTTCATTTGACCAAAAAAAACACAGATTTCATCAGAGTACAGTCAGGTTCTCAACAACAGTTTACATGACAAGTAAAAACAAGTTTAATCCGATAATAAATACTTCGATGTAAAATATTGTGCCCATTGCTCACGAACAACATCCATTTCTTCATAAGTATACGATGTCTTCCTCTTAGGATATAGCTGCATAAAAAAACACATAAATTATTGACAAAAAACACAAATACTATCAATATATAGTTAGTTAAGTTACATACCTTATCTAGTCGGTCATGAAACTGATATCTAGTCGGTCATGAAACACAAATACTTCCCACCTTGATACTTGTACACTTGAAATGCCCTAGAAAATTAACATAATACACTCATGAAACTGATATTGTTAATATTCCAAAAAAAACTAATTCGTAAGCAAAATAATTTACCTCATCTTATTCATTTATGATTTGTAACCCATATTCCTTCCCTATGATCTGTACAGATATGATTAGTATTATTTGTATCTTTCTCATCCGGTAATGGTTGAACAACAGTTGATAACAAGGGTGTGTCATCATACTCATCATACTCATCTTCATCCACAACATCATCAATACCCAGAATATGTCTTTTGCCTTGGGCAACTGCACGCCATCTAGGATCAACATTGTCTACCACATAAAAAATCTGCTTAGCTTGTGATGCTAGGATGAATGGCTCGTCACTATCACTTAATCGGTCAAAGTTTACCAATGTCAAACCCGGATAAATTTCATCTTGCTTCACCCCGTTAGGGTTGTTGACCCACTTGCACCGGAAAACAGGGATTGTAAAATTTTTATAATCAAGCTCCCATATTTCTTCGATAACACCATAATACGATTGTGTCGCATCAACCGGTCTTTTGTCCTTAGCGCTCGCATAGACCCTAGATGATGCAACTACCTTCACTCCACTATTTTGCACCACACTATTTTCATCTTGTCTTCTAGTGTAGAATGTGAACCCATTGATATCATACCCTTCGTAAGACCGAACACATAGTCGAGGACCTCGAGATAACCACTTGACCGTATCAGAAACGTCATGTTCTTTCCTTAGTTCCTCAGCTACTTCCTTCTTAAACCAATCAACAAATGTGCGATTATGTTCCCGCATCAAAGCTCTTTCATTCAATTTAGCATTATTGTGTTGCAATTCAAGGCAATGCTTTTCTATGTAAGGATTGACCTCTGTAAGATGCTGCAACACATAAAGATGTGCCTTAATCTTCCTTTCAGATGGAGGAGATATCACATTTTTACCAATTACTCCCTCTCCTTCAAGCCTCCCTACATGACGAGATTTTGGAAGACCTGTTGGATGAAGCCTTGACAAAAACTCAGCTGCGTATTGAGATATCTCTTCATGAAGGACTCCACGAATGATACTACCCTCTGGATTCACCCGATTCTTTGCTTTGTCCTTTAAACTGCCAAAAAATCTCTCAAAAGGATACATCCATCTTAAGAACTCCGGACCACATAACTTGATTTCTCAAACCAAATGAACAATTAAGTGCACCATTATGTCAAAGAAAGACGGCGGAAAGTACATTTCAAATCGACACAAAGTTTCAACAATATCATATTGGAGAGCATCCAATATTTCCGGATCAATAACCTTAGCACATATGGAACTGAAAAACA